>JAQFYT010000104.1:0-37411 GCA_034694925.1 Ceratophysella denticulata
TGAATTTGAACTTCCAATCCGTTTCAAAATCTCTACATTGTCGGTCTACACTACACCCGTTTAAACGGTTTATTTAACATAAATATTTAAAAATTGTATCTATTTCATCGTCTAATGCTAAATTCACTAAAAACAAAAGAATGGCGTCTAATTTAATGGTTATTTCTTACACTAAAGAGATACACGACATAGAGAATGCATCGCTTTTACGATTGTATTCGGGCGTTTTAGCAAAAGTGCAAGGAAGTGTATATAGGTAGTGAACCGAAAACAAGGTGATTTCATTATTTAATTGCTCAGTAAATTAATTACAGTGCAAACTATCATTCAATATAAAAAACTAAACTATTCGGGAAAATACAATACAGTTCATTGAACTCAGCAAGAGTTTATATAACAGTTTACAAAGCTAATAAAAGAACGACTGAAGAAAGCTTAGCTATAATAAATAATGCCTAACTATATTCAGAATAATTCAATTTTCATATGACCTTGACCCCGAAGTCTCATTGGTCAAATAGTAATGCCGTAAAGGTCTGGGTTTGTTCCAAGTGGCCCAAGTGACCTCGGGATCAAGGTAATTCGCTTGTGTGTAAAATAATAAATACGTGTACGTTATAATATTAAAACAGTCAAAATTTACAGTCAGAAACAAAACCTATGCTAATGAATTATGGAAATAGCCTATAGACCACTCTATTTGGATACATATATAAAATCTGGCTTATAAATAAACTGAGATCACATTAGGGGTTTCCGCTACGAATGTATAAAAACTTGTACAGATTTGGTCCCAACTTAATAAATAGGTAATTAGTTTCATCCGGACTTATACGTACTTTGGTTATCATATGACAGTTTCGGAATTAGTCGGTTGCTGTGATTGAGCTTTACTGCTGAGGCTATATTGATAAGGACGATTAGTGGAAGTTAAGGCAGGATACCCGGAAGAAGACGGGCTCTGGGTCGGAACTTGAGCTTGAGCAACGCCCCACATCGGAAACGAATCCTGATAAAAAATAAAATTTTCAAATCCATTAATTAAACTCCGTGTATGAAGCTTTTAGCCGAATAGAAAAACCCAGCCTCTGAACTTAAAACCGGGTAATACAATTACACACAAAGTACAAACATCGACGAACCGAAACGCTTGATTAATTAAAACTTACTAAATTCAATTGAAAGACAAATACCTAATGGCTCTGTCATCACAGGTAAATTCCACGCAGCTTTTTGTAATCAAAAATTAGCTTTGAATATTCCGTTGTGTGATTAATTAATTAAAAGACATCAAAACGCATTTATAAAATATATTCATGCTCGAAATTGAAATATCACAAGCATTATGAGATTCCCTGATTGTGGCAGAATTTGTGTAAAGGAGACTTACCTGTGACACAGGTGAATGAGCAAGTGGGTAGACCAAAGTGGGATTAGGACTTAGAAGACTCGGATCATTTCGACTCCTATTTGTGGTGGCTCCGTGATGGGCCAAGAGGTCACTGAAATGCGGGGGTGGCGGAGGGTGGAGAATTGGGTTATGGTTTGGGTTGGGGCGGGGCATGGGCACAGGTGGGATTTTGTTATGATGGTTGAACTGATTATGGGGTTGGATTTGACTCATGGGATGGTAGTCCACCTCTTCCTCGTAGAACCCACCATTCGTATTATTCGACAACTGAGAATTATTGTACTCTGTGGACGTGTCAAAGGCTGCATTGGTGAAAGCATTTTGATTCAAATTGAAAATATTTGGGTTCACTGCCCCGGAATTGACCGGAAGACGGGCAGGGTGGTAGTTGGAATAGGACGAACGGGCGGAAGGCGGTCTTGGCGGTGCAGGCGGGTTGCGGGAAGCTTGTGGGCCCAAGTAAACTGGGTTCACGTGGCCCTGCCAAATTCGAATTCAAATCAATTAATAGTTTGTCAGAATTACATCGAGCATACCTTTAGCTTCCTTATCAGGTTTTTGAAATACATATAGCGCTGAGCAATATCTTTGATTTCTCGGCACAATTCTTACGCAGAATCAGCTGCATATACCGTGCTTTAAATATCCAATATAAAATTGACATTAAAACTATTCGCTGTACCTGATCCCGACGATTGAACCTCGGCTCGTCATGAGAGGTTTCCGAATCGAACTGTTGAAGTTGTTGCTGTTGCATGAGTCGATTAACCGGTGAAATGAATTGTTGAGCAGCAATATTATTCTTCCGCTTTGAATTTCGATGATTGGTACTACGCCGGGAAGCATTGCTTCGAAGAGAATTTCTATTGCTACTATTATTTCCACTATTTGCCGTATAACGACTACTGCTCGGTCCAGGCCCAGCAGCTCCTTCCCCATACTGGGCATGGGCCCCGGCACCCCCAACCCCGCCATTACTCAGCCCATGGGAATTAGGCTGAGAGTGCGGACCGTAGCGTTGTGATTGAATGCTTCGAGCTGAACGCCGTTTCACTTTCCTGGGGGTCATGGGCCTCAACCGGTCATCGATGGTGGTCGAGCTGAGGGGGTCACCGTTGGTTGCTCCGTGACCCTGACTACCGCTCTTGCTCCGAGTGCTCGGGCTGGGTACATTCAGTGCTCCGCGCTGAGTCGTTCGGCTACTTGCCCGACTCCGGCGTCCCATACTGTTTGTACCGCTGTAGCCCAGGAATGCTGGGACAGTTCGACTGGAGTCACTACTCTTCATGCTGATCCTGTCTTTTTCATAATCGACGTGGGGACGGAGCATGACCACGATGGCCGTCACGATGCCCCATACTGCCAGGTAGATTTGGAGTCCAGCTTGGACGGATTCCAGGACTTGGGGGTCAAAGTAGCAGTTGGTGACGATGAGGCGGGTTTCACTGGCCCAGTCTGGAACGCATCCCGGGGCTCGTGTTTCCCACCACGAAAACCCGCCGGTGCCAACGCTGAGAACACTCGATTTGTACACTTCGAGCTGGGGTATGGGAATGTAGAGACAGAGAATGAAGGCATTCCAAGCCGCCCATTTTACGGACCAGACGATGTACTGGAATAAGATTAAAATTTAAAATTAAAAAAAAAATTAACTTCGACTGCGTTGAAATGCCTGCACAATTGTGTATGTACATGTTAACGCCGTCCAGCACACTTTAAGAAAGAAAGCCTTAATAACTCGAATTTATTTCTCGAATCATCTGCGTGAATAAATTAAAATCGTATCGATAGCTCAAAAAACAAAACAACGCAAAGCAGCAAACCAGGATCTTATACCAGATCTCCAGCATTCATATTAGTTGACCATCGTTGCCAAAAAACTTTGCTATAAGATAAACCATTGCAAATTATACTCACCGTAACGAGGAAATACTTTCGTCTCGTATACCCCCCAAAGAATCCAAGTATACAGAACACAATATTGAAGAAGTTAGTTAGAATTAGGGCCCATAGTGGACCAAGAAAATCAAAGATTTGTCTGAATCCAGTCGTGACCTGTAAAAAAAATATAAAAAAGTAGGTAATTAATTATATACTGTTATTTATTGGTCTGTTACAAACACAAACCCCAAGCTCAAGTGGTACTTAGCCCATAATCAAACCAGTAAAAACGTAAGTATTAAATTATCTTATCTACACACACGCACGCCAAATACAAATATACCCTAATTTTAGTCTAAATAATTCAAATCCAATCCAAATCCACTTACAATTTGAAGAAAAGTTATAAGTAGGAAGAGTTTGAAAACTCTTCGCTTCGTACAAAGACCCATGGCCCATACTTTAGAATCCAATATTCCGCCGTGGTATCTTCTCGGTATTCCAATACAAAGTATTCGATTTTGTTAATCCAAGCGTTCTTTGAACCATCGTCATAATCAAGTCACTATATTTCAGCACTAATAACACATAACGCACAAATCTTCTTCTTCAAGGCCTCAAGAATCGTGCCGTCGAAGTAATGACTCCGAGTTGGAATTCGCCAGTGAGTCACACAACTTGTTTTCGTTTCAAATTCCAATCTCTCAACGAATAACGCAAACAAACCCCAATCCAGTCGTCGCCAATCAGTCCCCAGCCTTCAGCACTTCCTATAATACACAACACAATGCAAAATATTAGCTCAGCTGCACACGAAACGAATATTTATTATCGTCTTGTAAAATAGCGTTACTTGATACGCTCAGCACGGAATCGACAAATGTGGAAAGTATCCTATTTCCAAAAATGTGAAACGATACCTTTCTGTTTATTCTGTTTGGATGCTCTGATGATGTATGCACATAAATATACTGGCCTTGTCCCTATTTTCTCTAGTTTAGTTAATTATGCTAAAAAATTCTGAATATTATTAAAAAACTATTGTATTACTAAAACGGAACTTTCAGGGGTTAAAACTCAAAACTCACAACTCACCCTGGCTTAAAAAACTCGGAGATGGCTGAAGCTATAGTTGAGGACAGGATATCAAGTTTTGAAGGGATTTACACGCTCAGTTCTCCTACCTGTCTTTTTGCTGACTTGATTATCAAGAGCACCAATCGCCAAAGAAGACGGTGGTAGTGCAGTTGGCTTCCTCCATTCTAAGCCTGGCTTGGTTTGACTATGGCTATGGCGATATTATTACAATACAACAACAGGTATGAAACTTTGGCTTTTGCTTGGCCTGGGAAAAAGTACAGGTAACGAGGTAACAGACGAGGGATGGATGGATTATTACAATGCCTACCTGTCCCTTCAAGAATCACGGGACGCTTCGTCTTGGTCAAATCTTTTTGAACCAGTTTGCTCTTTCGAATCCTCATATCATATCTGTAAACGATGCCGGTTTCCGGTTGCATTTGCGGTCGAAGAGATTTTTGGAGCTCAATTAACTTAGGTGGTGTTACGTGCCAAAAAGTTAGATTAGAGGTTATCTTTTGTTAGGTCAGATCGGAACCTAACCTAACAATTGACCTCCGAAAATCGTGTAGACCGCATTTGCAATTTGCAATATCTGTCTCCTGCAAGCTACCTGCAAGCTTACTTCATAGCATCCAAATCTGCGTAAACTACAACTGCATATATGCATAGAATCGAACGCAAACCGCTACCGTTACAAGTTTGTTGCGTTTTGGGCTGATCTAAAAGTCCAATTGTCCTAGGCAAAATGGCCGGAAATATGTGTTACCACCGAATTGACGAAAATCCTTACCTAAAGCTAAAGCCAAGTGTGGCTGTATTGAGTTACATACGGGCTACACCTACTACTCAGACCAGACCATGTTCTCCCTGTTGTGAGGGCTCTTTAGCTGTTATTATGAAGGCACGTAAGGCTATTATGTCGAAGCCCTGCTGAAATGCTTCATCTTCATCAGGGCATCTTTAGTTGAATTATTTGGGAAATGGAAAATTCACACGGAAATGAGAATGGACTACAGTAAAACGAAAACCCAAAATGCAGCGGCAGATGCATTGTTTTTCTATTTTTCTTGTCAATTGAAAGAGTCACACAGAGAAACTTTGAGGTGAACTAATAAAGTGCATGTTTTCTATTCATAAATTCTTGGTTTCAAGCCTATTTAACTCAAGAGACAGACAGCGACAACAACATAGTGGATTATGGTCCTATAGTTAATGAAAGATTTAGAGCGAGACATGTCCAATGTAATGTGTACCTAGCGTGTGAATTGAGGCTTGAAGATGAGTATTTTAATAATAATGATGCACTGTACACACACAATACAGGCATTGTTGGCATTTGCTCGGGTGAATACTTTCAGTTAGACTAAAACCCAATGACCCTAAATATCCATTTAAATGCGAACAATGGGGGTTAAGTAGATGTCTCTAAATGTCATAAACATAAGCGATGTAACGCAACGGTACACCACCAAGAGCAATGATAATGATGCGACAGTCCGGATTTTCTGTAATGCGCATTCTCTGAAAGGCAACTCCCGCATGCGCCTGTGTCCAGTCCGCCTCATTAGCCGTCCTTTCATTAGATATATCGTTTCGAAGGACCACTAGTTCGATTTTCAATTATGTAATTCGGGAAATAACCTGCACTAAATATGAAGAAATAAGTTTTGAAATAAAACTTGAAGCACGTTCAAATAAGACAAATATATTTTTCGGTGAAAAATGTAATCCACGACGAAGAGTAATTTTGTAAGCACACATACTGTATTATTCCTAAAGCATTTACAGCGCATACAAACTGCATGAAGAAGCTTTTGAGCTACTTACATATGTACACAGAACTTTAAGTGTTATAAATTACAGAGCACACTGTACTTAATGGAACCTGGCCAGGCGATTGTTGGGTGATGGTGACAGAAGCATAATAAGTAGACGCGAGTACTCAACAATGCAAACGAATGGACAGAAAAGAGCCGTTGAAAACTCCGGTTGAATGTTTGAAATGCTCAGGTCCTAATTTCAACGCCTTCCAAGGAGCTTCCAATGCCCAAATGAAATATATAATGTTTGTGTACCCTCGACAAGTTACAAATTTTTTATAGCTCAAGATGAGCAAAGTCCAAAGAACCCTGAAGAAGCCCTTGACTCAGACACAGACATTCAATTGTTGTGAGTGGTGCATGTGTGTGAGCGTAAGTTGTAGATTGTAGTGTAAATCCGGTATACCTATAGAGGGGCCTAATTGTAAGGACATGGGTAAGAAAGAGCTAAGGCTATCAAACTGGAAACTTCCCAGCGGAGGGTCAAACAGATATGTACATACTATGCGGTATATAGGTATACTATACGGTCCTAATCCAAGGACGCCAAAAACTTGATCTGGACCCTGGCATTCGGGACGGGATTCGCCCCCAAGAAAGCTTTTGGCATACCTATGCTTATTGCTAAGACCTTTCATTATGTATATTCCTATTGTACGTTAGACCCATATGAAGCCGAAGAAAACGTACCTCTTAAAGTTCATGGACTTTTACATTATTCCCATCAAAAGGCCCGGTTTTTTTATTACTTCTTCCTTAATGGAGAAATTATAATGGGATAAAACAATAACACTGCAGCTGGAAGCCGATAGCCATAAAAGCCGCAATGGCCTTTAAGATCCCGGTGAGCCATTGGCATCGACTTTCGTATTTCTGTGTAAGTCTGTCCTGCAATGTAAATGCAAATCAGAAATATGGTAAATGGTAATTCCCAACTTCTGTTGGCATTATTGCTTCTGGCTTCCAATTTCAACCCCTGTATTTTTATGGGCGTATATTTTTCTGAAGAAATTAAATATGAATTTTCGTTTCGGCCAAATTCTGATGATCACTACACCCTCGTTTGCGGAAGTGATCAAGATTATAAGAACATAAAAGATGCGTTCTGTCGTGAATTGCATGACATGCTTTTGATTACACACTTCGGACAGATATTTTACACGCACAGCACATGCAATAATATTACAATGAAACTTTTGATGCTGTGTGGTAGGGCAGAAGGGTCCATAACCCGACCACCCATAACAATCACAGTCTATGTCATACAGTCAGTTTACAGTGAGCTAAAGCTATAAGCTAAATGTGCTTTATTGGTTTCCTGTGTATTCAACTTTATTATTGCTCTTTTAATGTCAATTTCTCACGTTGCAATATTTAGTGGTTTATTGGACAGTTTCTCGATTGCATGGGGTCTTTGGCTTTGGTTTTCGCCGTTAACGAATTTAATTTTAGAATCTTTCGCCCTCTGTAACTATAAAGTATTGCAGATACGTTATCTTCTTAACTACTTTTAAACACAATGTGGCATCTGAAACTGATATAAAAGGAAATGCCAAATTCTCTAGTCAAACTGTTCTTATTGTCATCGTCGTATTGTATTTCCTGTATTTAATGACAATGTATTTAATGATTGGAAATAGAAACTTTGGGATCTGCAATATGTAATTCCAGGAAATTTTAAAACCTTTGGGTACCTAATCCAACCAAAGTTACAGGACTCCAAAAACCCTCACGTATTGTCCATACGAATGTACCTATCGAAACAATGTTTTATTTTAACTTCGACATATTAATGCATTAGGTTAACACATGTTGATTACAAATTATGTATTTCGTGAGATTCTTTTGATATATGGAAGGGTAGCCAGGATTCCGATTGCGTAAACACTCTGAATAACAATACAGCATATATACAGTTTACATATATTACATCATAATCATACTGTGTATATCCACAGCATGCCTTAACTGTAAATGCAGAAAATATTCTACGTCACTGAGCGCAGTGTTCGTAGCTTGAGTTTATGTAATTCCTTCTGAAGAGGCTGAGGGAGTCCTGGTATGGCGATTATAGCGCATCGTCTGCAATTAATGTTACAATTATACATTTCAAAATCATTCAAACCATAGCCTCTCATAATTAGATTTTTTTTACGGACGAACCTCTGTTTAACTTGATCATTGTCATCCTTCTTGGGCGGCATCAACATAAGTTTATGCTTCAAAAGGTCTTTTCCAAAACACGGAACAGTTTCATCGAGAAAAGACTCCAGCATCACAATTTGCTCCAATTTTGTACATAGTTTCCATATCTCTGCACGCTCCCAAAAATCCTGCGTATGTTCATGCATATTGGGAATAATATCTCTTTAGATAACATTCGGAAACAAGTAAAGGCGAAAAATATTAGGTATTGTCTCACCCGTATTTCTTCAGCAGCGAGACCAATTAAGAAGTTTACGAGGAGCAGAACAATGAACACCACAAAAATTGCTAGGGCTAGCATCACGAATCCTATGAAGACGCCCTCGTTATCCTTGTCCCCGTAGAACAATCCGTCATAGTCAAGTTCACCAATCATAAATGTGATCACCTTAACAAATGACTGCGAAGCGGACGAAAAAGATGCTTCCTAGATTAGAAGGCAAATACTTGTATTATTACCCCGCAAATTAACAAAAATATTCATAATTCGTATTTCCAAATAATAAATTGAAACCTACGCCAGGCATCAGGACGACGAATACTGTAGCAAATCCGAACAGAATTGGAGCAGTAATGGCGATAGCCCAAAGAAGTGTGACTGTTGACTGTAAAATAAGAGCATTACCGCAAATCGAATATTAGTTTTTAGTTGATTCGGCTAAGCCATTTTAAAAAATACTCACTCGCTTAAGAAGATTTATGTACACTCTGAATTTGGGAATCTTTCCTAATTCGAAGTAAATTGATAACCATGTGAAGAATCCCATCACCTGGGGGTACAGTTTAAAAAGCATTTAGTTTGCTTGATCTGTGATTTAAATTTTTAGCAGTAACGGGTAATGGCATAGCAGTTAAAATAAATATGTGTACCCCTGCAAGCATATAATGAACCTCCTCTGGAAAGGGTCGTATATACAGCATGGGTAATGTTGTAAGGCCCACTCCGGTACCAATCAGCATCGCCCAGCAAGGAAGTATTCGGCAAATAAGCGCTCCGTAATGAAATCCAACACGCAGGAATTTATCAATGTAGTGGCACTGGCTGTGCTTGTCAATTGGTTTGACTGGACGGAAGAGCCAATGAAACCGTTGTTTGGTTTGATGGATTTGACTCAAACCATAGATGAATAGGGCAAATAAGTTCAGGAGTCCAGATACTTGAATACCCGAACCCATTTCACACTCGTCAAGACCTAAATTTTTAATATAAAGAAATTGTAGAACCAATTTCATATTGGCGAAATTGTTTGTGATTTGTTTTTACTTTTCGTCACATTGAAATCTTCATCTCCAGTAGGACGAAGGCTTGTCCAAGAAAACCTTTTCGCATTCTGATAGGGACAAGTAACACGGTAGACGGTGATGAGGAGGAAGAAATTGAGTATAAACCAGACAATCTAATTATCCAAAATAGGGATTAATTCACATTGAACTACAATGTAAAAATATATATGACTAATCTATGCTTATGTACATACGTGAATGAGTCGAAATATTTTAAAGAAAACACTAATTTTCTCCCACTTCTTAAAAATATAAATCTTGATGAAAGGATGATGGAGAATTTGATTCCTATCTTCAAATTTTGCGTAGCATACTTTGGCCAAGTCATCCGTTTCCTTATAAATATTCACTGGGTCTGTGTTGTATCCCAAAATTGGGCTGAGAATCCCATAAAAATATAATTAGGATTAGTGAAAGTTGCAGTGAAAGTAAATCACAAACGGAGATATGCGATATATCTAAAAAAGCTCTACTGGTCTAATTTCGAGTTTCCAGAACATAAATTCATAATATTTCTATTTCATATAAGCTAATATCAATAACCGCGCATATTCATTGAGTGTTGACCAAAATGCAACATACCCGAAATCCAGTTCAACGTAAGTTTTGATTGTGCCCTGATAGGCTACATATCCACTTTTCTTCACTGCCTCATCCAAGAGAACGCTAACGGCTTGTGGTATTTTCTCGTACACTTTCTCCAACGGAGTCTTTCCTCGTTTAGTTCTACATAAAAGTCATAATTTAGTCATACTAATGTGACTAAGTTGCTGGTCAAGCAAGGCATTATACAATTAATCATTTTGCATATTATGCTATTCTAACTTTATGTCAAATCCACATCCAGCCAATAGCAACGCTTTACATGCCTCCACATTGCGATGCCGGGCGGAGAGATAGAGCGCAGTGCATCCATCATGATCCTGCGCATTCAAAAATTCATTTTTCTCTTCTGAATTGGGAATAAACTTGAGCAGCATCTTGACGCATTCTTCCGCTTCGTCCTCGTCGCCTGAAGCAAATTGTATTTAGGATGGAAAGGTTAAATTTGACTTTTGAAAATTCAAAATTGCGGTGGTTTTACCGACAGCTAAAGCAATTTGAAGTATTTACCCAAACTCGATGCCAAGTGCAGAGCAGTGGATCCAGTTTTAGCTTCGCAAATTCCATAGCTTTCAATCAGCAAGGCAATGATCTCATGAAAGCCTCTCCTGGCTGCAATATGAATTGGGCATCTTCCCCTTAAGGCAAACGTTTTCAGAAGTTCAGATTTTGTTTCTTCCCAATTACCAGTGAGAAAGTCCTGCATAATCACTTTCGTGCATTCAAAGGCTTTGTCATCATAAGCTGGAAATTTCACAATAATCTATACTTGAAATCAATTTGCAGCACCGCAGTAGAATTGCGTAATGCCATACACAAATACCTAGCTATATTTAGCAAATCAAGTACTAATTATGTACCATTGTCAACAGCATGATGTAAAACAGTATATCCATCACCGTCCGATATTTTTGCCTCTGCCCCTCTGCCAATAAGCAACTCAACGAGTCCAGCATTCCCGGATATAGCGGCGGCATGAAGCGCCGTCCTGTTTGTCCGACTCCTTTCTGTATTCAAGTACTGAAGAAGTTTGTTTGGATCTTGGTCGAAATATTCAAGGTTAAGTAGGATTTCGGTGCATCGAATCGCCTGCTCGTAGTCCTCTAAAAGTCATATAGCACATATTGAAAGTATTAGAAATTGAATCTGATGAACAAAATGAAAGTCATTGGAGAAAGGCTTTATCAACTGCTTTCACCAACCGAGTTGAGCAATGTAGTAGAACATGGATTCGTTGTTCTCATCGCACGTTATTGCGGCCCCATGTTTGAGTAAAATCTTCATCAGCTCAGCATTTCCAATGGAGGCTGCAATAATGAGGGCTGTCACTTTGTTCATGTCTTCAAAGTTGATAAGTTTCATCAACTGGGTTTGGTTTCTGGAGGCATGCGAAATGATTTCTTCAACACAGGCCACTGCAGCGTCAAAGTTATCTGTGGATATCGGTGTGAGAATGAAAAATAAATCCGCGATGAATTCAGGTATTAGTTATAAAAACTGTGCCCCGAATTCTAAAGGGTGGTAGCACGCGATATTCTATGTCAATTACTGATTTCCATGAATTACCATTATCAGCAGCAAAGTGGAGAATTGTTCCACCTCCGATTCCAGTTTCGAACACATTGGCACCTTTGTCCAGGAGTCGTCTAAGTGTATCGAGGTCACATTTCCTGGCGGCTTCGATGAGAGGGCTCGGAGGGTGCTTGGCTTCGCCATTTTCCATGTTCACCATTTGGTAACCCTTATCTCCTTGGGTCTTGTCGTGAGCAAAAGGCATGCCTTGCTTGATCAATTTGATAAGCTTACACGGACATCAGTCCGCGTTAATGAGTATCTGGATCACTGTTTCAAAAAATGGGCAATTATTTGACTCAATTTTTGAAAAAAATCAGTTCAGCTCGAGCCTCGACCTGCTTTCACATCCATTTTCACCTTCAAACATAATATACAAAATACTCGAGTTTTCAATCGCAATCGCAAGTATAAAGTATCACCAGTCAATATAGGTATTGACTCACTTTGAACTGAAATTGCGAATTGAAACAGCAGGAATGTAATGGAGGATGAAGGGCGTTTTCTTTCTGCAAAAGACGTGGGCTGCTTCAGGTGAATCAGAGTGGTGGGGTGTGGGCTGAGGGGGTTGTTGCATTGGTCGATTTTGGCGATTCTTGGGCATACAGCCCAGAATCTGGTATCACGAAGCGCAGATGCATTTTTTCGTTATATAATGGTGTAGGTATTTTATATAAAACATCCCTGTAAAGGCATATACTCAGTTCGTCAGTCCTGAATACAAGAATGTGAAATAAAGCAGGAGGATTGATCTAATCCCTGAGGACGGGCTGGACAATCTCCAAAAGGAAGTGCAGTTTTCGGTCTGTCGTATCTGCGGATGCGGATCAGATTTTTCAGTATTTTCACACTAGACTTAAACATAAACTCAAAATAAACAAAGTTAACCCGCTAACCCTCACGAGAAGACAGGAAATTAAAGTCCTGAGAGATTACCCTATAAGATGCAAACTGAAGGTGAACGTGGATATCATGTGAGTTAAAAGAAGCAGAAAAGTCATTTCTAATCTGTAGTCAGTGCCGTTTCTGTGAACTTGGACCTGGAGCAGTAGTAATATCCATTTCATATCTGGTCGTCGAATTAAAAAATTGAGATCCAGTAGATCTTAAACCTAAAAGCCTCAAACAAAATGTCGATTTTCCATAGCGAAACTTTCCAGTTCCAGATCTTCAAATTTGCCACAGGGTTGGAATGAAGATTACTTACTTTGACTACTTACTCGACCTTACATTTGTAATTGTAATGTACCCGTTCCAAATCACGGAAATTAGTCACAAATCGGTGAGAGAAAAAAATTCATAAGTTCAACACGCGTCATATTAATTCATTTCAGTATACCAAAATATGTGTTCTAAATTTATAGAAGGATTTTCTAAAATACTTTTTACTGTTTTGTTGCCGGATTATTTTAGGAATACATGGATTTCAACTCGCTAGAATGGAAAGAAATACGGGTAAGGAAAGATAGGCAATATTAATATAAAAATTTGATATCCTTTGTTTCATCTTGTACGTGCGCAATGCAATTCCTTTGCATAAGTGAAAGTTAAATTTGAGTCAGAGGGGTTGAGTTTTGAGTTGCGAAGACACGTTTTGCATCTGGCAGATCCAAAGGAATAAATTCGTACACTTGGTCCCAAGTACGTTATGCCTGGAATGAATGTTTTCAGTAAGATACCTCCAGTCCCAGTTATTACACATACATACCTAATATAACGGAAGTGCATACATTGCATAATTGCTTGGCTTATGTCTCTGTACTTTTAACACGCCATTGTACATTTCGTAATCAATCAGAATTGGCAATGAGGAGAAAACGAATTCGAAACTCAATCGGTCATATTTAATTCCTCTGAGACATTGCTGTTCACTTTCTGCTGCAACGTTTCTTGCTTGCTTTAAAATTTCCTTTGAAGAAACATGTGGCAAATTTTCTAATCCTTGCACAATCGACGAAGGCGTAGAGCTACCCCAATTAATCGACGTCAAGGATAGCCTTTTTTCGATTTTAACGATTAATCGGTTTTATCATCCGTGTCCCAATTATTAAAAGCGTGGATTAACTGAATCAACAGATTATCGAAAAACACATAATCAGTACATTTTTAACAACGCGGTATGAAATAATAAACATTTTCTGATGAATTCGTGTAGGAGATTTAATATTGAATTTGCTTCCATCTGTCCACTGTCCACCGTCCAATAAATCTTTGTAATTCAGACATTAATGCAATATTTTGTTTCCACCAACGTATTAGTAATTAAAAAATCGATCTTTGTTATGTTTTCGTCAGCCCTAACCCGTGGAATTTAGGCTTTCTCTCGTATTTTCAATTTTCAAGTGTGAAATATAAGCTGGCCTGGCATACCGAGAATGCCAGCGAGCGTACAAACAAATCTCTAAATCCTGTTCACATTCTGCACTTTTACCCCAAGTTTTCCCCATAATAGGCTGTGACTGAATGAGGGTGTGTGAATGTGATATACGATTGAACGATTTTCAAATGCAACAAATTTGTGAATCACCGACTAGGCTGGGCTGCTGAATTTTGTTGAGTTTCAATTACTATCGGTTGTCGGTGACATCGGCTCAAAATTAACCATGCATTATGGTTCATCAATTGTCCCGTGTCGTGTACTTCGACATGCTACAAAGCAAAATTAATACTGAGGACAATGCATGTGTCAGTGCTAAAGTTTTCTGTACCACCAATACACCAGCGAATATTGGTCTGTGACCCATAATTGTGCGCATATGCATATGGCTTCATCCGAGCGGAAGTTTTGGGATGCGGCCAATTTTGTAAAGAATCCGCCCGCTGATGGTAAATTAGCTGGAATACATATAACTAGTCTCGTTCGCTTGTAAAACTAATTAGTTATTATATTGTATATGCGATCCAAGAAATATATTCTGTGCGTTTATGATACATTATTTTAAAAATTAATTTGCATTTACCACAGGAAACTAGAGCAGTATTGAAGCCTGACGCCTGACGCTTTAACGATGTCATTTGCTGGTTTTTCAGAATCCTATCGGATCAATGCAAAGACAAGACTACGACTATATGGACTTTACAAACAGGCGACTGCTGGGAACTGTAACCGGTCAAAACCCGCCTTCTTCTATTTCGGGGCTATCCGGAAGTGGAGAGCCTGGAGTGCACTTAAAGATATGGAACAGAATGACGCCATGAAGCAGTATGTACTCTTGGTAGAAGATATAAGGACGAAAGCTCGAGACGACGCTCAACAGCGTACGTAGCATATGCTCAACAATTATTTAAGGGTGTTATTTACGGGCGCCTATAAAAATCCTGAAACTTGCCGACAAAAGTGTTCTGACTTAATTTGCACAAGTTTAGCGACAAATTAACTTAAAAATGTCTAACGCCAACCGAACTTGTGCAGATTAAAATCGCGGAGAAATAATTTTGTAGTAATACACGTTTGTCGTCAAGTTTAAGAATAAGGCATTATTTAAGGTTCCTATTTTTGAAAATGTTTATACGTTCTGGTTAATTATAATTATGTATTCAGCATGCGGATGTACTCCAGGATCAGGCAGTGCTTGGAAAAACATAGAACATAGAATTTTGTATACCTGTTGTGTAGTCAATTCACCAAAGCCAGACTCATACAATATCGGTTAAAGTAATCTTAATTTGTTATCGAGCCATTGCCAATTTCGTATGTTTACGACAAGCTCTAGCTATCGAAATTTTCTTAATTTGGGTTATTATTTTAGCCTAACCTAACCTCCTGGATCTGAACTCAGTATCAATGTTAACATAATTCGTACGGTAATGTATTTACTTCAACCAAAATCTCTCAAGATAAAATATAAATGCACTGCCTTCTACCCTTCCAGGATTATGTACACACACATCGCGAATAAAATGAAGAATATTTACATGTATTAATTAACTCGTCATTCAAACGCTAATGTGCCCTTTATTTTACTTTACACCATGGTACATGGTACATGGAAGAGCCGCTGAAAATTTTATGTAAATTTTGTCCAAGATATTCAAGATATTGCAGTTTAATTGAAGTAGCATAACAATATAACAATAATAGCAGCAATAGTATAATGGTTTTAATCTTGATCGCCCTACGCGGTAGGAATAACCTTCGTTTTGCACGCTCAACCTTCACAAACCACTACTGTGTATGCTCAACGGAAACTTAAATTGAATCCGTAAATGTAATGTAACTTGTTTTGAAGTATTTAGTGAATTCAATAACTTGCAGCGCCTATGAGTAAAACGTCAAAACTCAAACTACAAACATTTCATTTCATTAGCTTTGAAGGGCGGAAGCACTTACCTTGTACCCAATACCCAATTGATTATTTACCCCATCATGTTTAATTCAGTAAATAGGAAAGACAGGACATGATTATAAGAAAAAGTTCGAAAACAAGAAATGAATTAAATATGGCTAGATTACATATACCTATGTAAGTTCCAAATTTTCATCAAAAAGCACCAGTCCACCTTGACGAAGCCTTCCTGAAATTAGAAAAGGGTAAGAACACATTATCCAGATATTCAGTAACATAACCCTACTTGAGAAAGACGCACCTTATCCAGACTCGGGCTACATTTTTTTTTAGAAAAGTATTCAAAATGTTAACGAAGCAATCCCTGAAACCGCTTATTTGGTGCGTTCAGTTCGGAGGCTGGATTCGCATATTTCCATTTTAATGGAACGCTAACCTCGGACGTCTCGTTCTACTGAAGAATGATCTAAGTAAAACTCTGAGTTACAAATGCTGGAGAATAGTAGCTCCACTAACTATCGATAGCTTATTTACCTGTTCCATGTACTTCATTTGTATCATCATCTTTGGTGCAAATCTCAACCCAACCGACAAACCACTCGCCGGATTCTTCACTTGTACTTTCATCCTGTCAGCCCCGCTGCATTTTGTTCATTACTTTTTCAGCACGGAGCTTTGCTGCAATACTAATACTCTTTTGACGTTCAATGAAAAATCAGGTTAGAAATTATTCGGTGGTACATATTCAAATGCCCATATTTGAAAAATGGCATCTTTGGCTTACAAATACAACATAAGCAAAGCTTGTTAGCTTTTAGCAAAATTCTAAATGGTCAAACACAGATACTACCGTATTATTTCATAGTTCGCCTTTACAATATTAATCTGGATTCCGGTAAAGAAAAGGATGGACTCGAACTTGTGAATCGATCTCTGATTCTAACCGCAGTACTCAACATAATCAGTGAAACTTTTGGATGGGTTTACGCTGTGCATTACAGATACAAACTTTCTTTTCTCCGATACCTCAACTTTGATAGTACTGAACGTGGCTGGGGAAGTATTCGTTATCAGCGTATTCAGTCTGGACTGGATGCATGTCCTTTACATCTGTATTACTATTTTGATTCACACAAATTCCCAATCGCAATGGTTGATAAAATCCAGATGTACATGGTATATAGCTTCAAAAAATTCTGAAAAAACCCACAGAATTGCTTACTTCTGCTAAGATTATTTGTGATCCTTTTGTAGGATTCGCGAAGACTTATCCCGGGCATAGAAGTCCGACCTTCGTATTCAATTTCGAGTATATCAATTACACCATGGTATTGAGTCAGGTTCTGTCAAGCTCATACTCCCCGTTGTTCCGGTTTCAGAAAATTTATTGATCACAACGCTGTACACAATGATTCGAGATTTCAGCTCGAATCCTCTCCTGAGTATTTCAACCTTCTGCGTTATGGACTTATTGCGGGAGGTGTACTGAAATCGCCAATTGAAATGGCTGCAGGAGTGACGGAGAGATCTGCAGAAATTCGTGAATTAGAGAAATACCCACTCAAGCATTTCTCATCGGAGGATAGGAAGTTTTTTCGATCATGTCCTCCATTCGGATGGATCATTGGAAGTACATTTTCCTTGCACAGGGGGGACACCTTCCCCAGAATCATGCACAATACTGTCATTAACTTACTACAAGTGGCTGTTTAGCCTACAACTACAAGCGTAGTTTACTTGCCTGTGTCGGCACATTTACGGCTCGGTATTAGTACGGTGCACATGTGCACATCCTACGCCGCAAGGTGGGGCACCGTGTCTCGCTTGGGCTCTTGGATAGCTTTAATTTGTCGTGGTATATCAGCACCTACTCGATTTGGACTTTCTCCTCCCCGTACCTTATACAGTAGGCGCTGGGTATATACATAAAACCAGCGACGAAAATTCAGTCCAAACAATTGTAAATATTTCAGAGTAAAGAGGGTCTCGAGTGTCTTCGGTGTCCATAATGCTAGCGATAAAGTTATTCATTACCGGAAACATGCTTTTGTATTACATAGTTTAGCGTGTCTGACGATTTAGAAATAAGCGTCATGGATGGCTGATGCCTCTAGTCTTAAGTTTTTCTATACGATTTATTTTCTTACATTGTGAATAAATAATGATGAATAATTGGATATAAAAGTTAATAAATCTCCTTTGAAATTCAAATTCAAATCGACGCACATAATTTCGTTGTATGCGTCGCTCATTTGACAAAAAATCACACATCGAAACCTGAGATGAGATTTCATATTCCATATGATTAGATTTAGCAAAACGTATGAACTGTGGTTACTGGTTAGATTTTTAGCTTTTTAATATAGCCGTAAGCCGTTGCTAAAAATTATGCAGTTCATGAAAACATTTACATCGAATTATGCATTCATCTCCACATACCCGAATGAATTTTGAAATTATGAAATAGAATCTATTTGGTTCGTTATTCTCTTGTTACGATATTTGCATATGGATTGTTTATGTTGTACATTTGCTTTGATATTTTTGGACTCTGGGACGCGTTTAGCGTTCATGTCACTCTGCTATGCAGGGCCCATGTCAAAAATTGCTTCAAAAATTTTTTGAGACTGGAGTTAGCCAAGAAGGGTCAGACGGACAACTTTGCAGCGCAATTGTAAATCAACACAGCGTTTGAACACTGCGACTGTCGTTGAGTCAGGGAATTTCGGACGCTTGAACGCTATACACGCAGAGCGTGGTGAGAAGTGAGTGGGAAGTAAAAGGTGAAGAATTAGAAGTGGGTCACGCGTCACGCGGCTTTTGAGGTTGACCGTTAACAATTAACAAGCTTTACCGGCTGACACCTGACACCTGAACTTTACCCTACCCTGTCGGGCATCTGGTGAACTGTGTGGTGGCCCTTGACCTGGACGAGCGGATGACGAAGACGAAGTTCATTTATAGTGAACGGAAAGGTGTGCCCTTCATTTCCCCTCTCTTATCAGGTATACATACATACATACTTTGTACTTACAATTCATAAAATATAATATCCTATGCGTTGGTGACATGTTATGTGCTAGGGATAAAGCAGCGTAGATGAGATAAAGGATAAAGCATCAGGAAATTAATCGCTATCAGCTATTCGCTATTGACAATCAGGTTTCAGGTGACGCATTATGTTTGTGTTATTATTGTGTTTACAGTATGGCCAAGTCCTCACGTTCATATATGTTTTTAATAATAGTATTAACATTAGCATGTGTGTACAGGGTGACGCTTAATGTTTTTTACCTACCTGGGTCAATAATATCATTCAGAACCAGCTTTTGGCTTTCAACACCTGGTCAATTGTCAAGGAACCTTGAGCCAGTGGGGTTTTGGATCTGTTGCAGAAAAAGATTTCGAACCACCCTGTACATTGTACATACACAGCATACGACAGGACGCGGTGCGGTGGCCAATTATGTGCTATTTAGTATAAAGCATATTGAAGGGTGACATTGTCCATTGATTGAACATGAGTTTACGTTTACACCCTCAACCGTTGTCCGTCTGCTGTGTGTAAATTAAATGCTGAAACTTATTATCGTAAATGGTTCTATCTTAGATTTTAATCGACTGTAGACACTGACAAGATGGAGGATTCGGAGCCAGAGGAGTATCACGATGTTGAGTCTCCTGGAGACGGGAGTGCAGACAAAACAGTCCAGTTGGAATCAGAAAAAGAATCGAAACCAATTATTAATCTTGATGACGACGATGAGAACTTGGGATTCACAGTCGTGGCTGCAATGTCAGAAGCTGACATGGATGAATTTATAACTCGACTCGATGCGGCGGTTCCTGCAATGGACCATGTTTCCGTCGGCCAAAGAGTCAAGAAATTGGACTGGGGCAGTGTAGCCTTTGGTGGTTATTCTGCGGATGAGTGCAAGGCAGCATGGGAATATCTCAAGACTCTTACACGGAAATACAGGATCATGTCCGAAGTTGTACGAGAAATAAAACTTATTACTGAGAAACAAAGTGGGAAATTCAGAGCCAAACTCATTGAGTCCGCACCAGGCTTCCCTAAAAAACCACCATCCAACGGTAGTCAGATGTTTGTCAGGGAAATGTGGAATATGAATCCGGAAAAGAAGAATTTCATCATGGTGAGTACGAATTAAAATTGCACGCACACGGAGTTATAATAATGTTACGTATTAAATACTTGTATTTTTTGATTTAATAGTTTCAAAAAGAGGCTCAGGATAAATTCAATGGCTTGGCTAATAGTGTACAGCTGGATTGGGAAAAGAAATGCGAGCTTCTGAAAGCAGAGCACAATAGAAAAGTGAAAGAGTTTTACTCCAACTACCCTCATTACTCTGCTTTCATCAAATCCAAGAAAACGGGTACTTTTAATAAACACGGTCGACCTAGAATTCGTATTGCTCCAAGACCGGTGACAAGATTGAGCAAAGATGCTATTTCTATCATGTACTCAGATGCACCTCCAATTCCACTTCCACCCAAAATCGTAAATAGAGTATATCTTCTTATGACATACATAAGACATAATTCGTGCAAACTACATTCATAATCGTCTTATTTTTATTGAATGCTTATTACAGGAATTTATTCAATCAAAACTCAATAGAATGGATCCACCCCCAGATGCAGCACAGTTGCCAGAGCTCAAGCAAAAATACAAAGAAAGATGGGAGAATCTCCCGGATAAAAAGAAGTCCAAATGGATTGGAAAGGTGATAAAAAGATGCGGAGATTATGTACAGGAGATGGAATGTTTTCAAATCTTACACCCTGAGTTCGTACCAAAACCTTTCAAATTCCGTGCATATCTTACAAAAGACGAGCTGGCTTTATGGGAAAGTTTCCGTGGAAAACCCGAAAAACCGCCCACAAATGTATTTGACATGTTTTGTAACAACTTGATGCAAGATCCAGAATTCTCAGACCTTAGCCATGATGAGTGTCGCCGGATAGCGGAAGATAAATTCAAACATCTCGACAATTACAATAGGGATATGTACAAGCTCAACTTCCGGAAAGCTGTTATTGACTACAGGAAGAATATCACAGCTTATTTTGATGAACTTCCGGAGTATCTCCGAGACTTCGTGCTACCAACAATTCCCAAGAAATTTCATTGCTCTGTCACGAATGTGGATAAGACCCTGGATGATTCGGACGACGAGGAACAACCTGAATACGATCCCAGCAAAGGTAATACCTTACAATAACATTACTTGAAATATAATTTTGGTAGCATTGTAGTGTACAGGGTGGCACGAAATGTTTTGACTTTAGTTATCGAATTCATAATTTATGTTTTCTTCCGTTCTGCCATCAGATACCATTACGGAGGTGGTGGAAGAAGTAGCGGAAGCATCTTCTCCGCCAAAAAAGAAGAAAAAGAAAAAGAAACGCGATGAAGAAACTGAAGATGAAGAACTAAAAGAAGAACCCGTGACACCGAAGAAGAAAAAGAGAGAATCCAGGATCCTGGAAAATGAAGAATCCGAACCTGAGGTAATCACTGACGAACCCGTCGTGTCACCCCGCAAAAAACGGAAACGTAGACATGAAGACAATTCTACAGCTGAGGACACCGACGCTACTGAAAACGGAGTTCCATCACCCAAATTGGACCGATATGGACGTCGTATCGATCCTACCATCCCTCCCGTAATTCTCAAAGGACAGGACATTGAATATAATACTAAAGTGAGGAAGTATCCAAAGAAGCCAACACTTGAGGAATTTACACCGGAACGTGTTCCCCACAAGAGTAAGGGATATAGATCTAAGTAATTTTGACGATTCTTGATTCGTTGATTGTTCATTTATATTTTTAAGACATACTTTCTTTAATAGTACTCTACGTAGTTAATACTCGTACTCTATGTGGGTACCTTCATACATCCATGCTTGAGGTCGGGAAAAATATTATACAGTGACTAGGTTTTGTTCATTTGTTGGTACAAGTATAAGTATAGCGTCTGGCCTACCGCAGTTTTGAGATCCAAAAATACCGTCATGGAAGCCGATGGCTTTGTATTAGTAGAGCATGAAGCATGATATTTTATTAGTTCTAATCCAGCAGACGGCTGGTGCTTGTATTATTTCACAGAATTGGAAAATGCTATTGATTGGTGAATTAATACTTGTACTTACATGAACCATATTCAACTACTACATATAAATCAAAGACTCACAAACCCTAGTTGAACGGTCGTACTGCTACTAATACATAAAACAAATACGGTACATTACATTACATTAAATTCGTAAAAGTCTAGGAAAATATTTCCATTTAAGGTACTTTTAGCCTAATGCGAGCTAATGGAGACCACACCTCAACTGGTTACACGCCTAACTTATGTTCGCTCTTATAAGCACGACAAAAGCTCATATGAAAGCTAAAAGCATGTAGACTCAAGGGTGCTTATTGAATTAACATGAAGTTGAATTTCAAAATTAACCATTTTTAGGCATATTTCTTGACTTAAATTCAATTGAACACATTCACGGTAACCAATGATAGTTTTAAATAAGCGGCTTTGATTATTTATGTTTCTAGCTTTCCAATTAGCTATTGTCGCTTATAAGAGAGCGAACATGACGGAAGTTAGGCGTGTAACCAGCTGATGTCGTGTCTCATTAGCTATTAGCTAGCATTTCGCTAAAAGACTAACCTTTTAACCTAAACAACGTTATGGCACCTTCCTAAGCTCGGTAGACCACACACTTTAATGGTAGCGATAGCGAGATTTAGTATAGTTAAGTATTAATAATTCAACACAATTATTAGATATCTGTGTTATATTTATGAAGACTACAGATAGTGTGAATAGTGAATAGAAATCTATACGGTGATTTAAATATGTTGACTACAGATATATTGGTGATTTTGGTTAGGCAAATATCTTTGGAACTGTTTGCGTATATTTAAAAAATCGTTCTTTGGCCAGCTAACCAAATTACATCTCTGTACATTATTGTGAATTGTGACATGACTTTTTAGACTATTTATGCTACTCTGTAATATTTATTATATTTTTGACTTTTTGACATGTATTTAAATAAAAAAAATCTTAAACCGAACTCTTCTTTGTGTTTTCGCGTTGGTATTTATTCTTGTAATATTTATTCTTTAATTCAATGTGTAATCTTCGGTTAATCTTGTAAATGTCATTGATTCAACCAGGTATATTTGTTTATTAGAATCGACAAGCATGTTTGTATCAAGGTACTACATTTTTATTTTCTAATTGTTTGCGTCTATTGTACTAAAATTATTTAACTGATGTCATTAGCTGAATATCCTTGTTTTTGGCTCATTATAGAGGAGCTGAATGAAATCATACGAGGTATTTTTGATGCGAGACAACATGTTGGTCGAACTTACTCTATGTGGTATTTTTATGGGAAATACGTTGGTTCCGAGAAAACCTGGGTAGACCGAGTGGATAAAGACGGACTAGTGAAAACAGCTAAATTGATTCACACAACATTTCTACAATTGAGCAATTTACAGAAGGTAAGAAGATTGAATAACAGAGTAACGTTATGCTGCAGTTATAATTTGGTCTTGGTCATCTCATAAGACTGATTTTTTTCTGAACAGGCAACTTTTATTACTAGCTCATTCACATTTTATCGTGAACTGAGTATTCAGAACCCTCAACCAAATCGGAAGAAGCATATTGCCAAGCGTCTTTACCCTGGCGAGCCAGTACCTCCGCATAAGTAAGTTTTCCATGTACTGAAATCCTACAGCTTGAGAATTAGCTAAGATATTTCATGACTTCATCGAAGTTTATCGAATTCATATTATCGATCGAGTCCGTGATCGAAGTGGCGATGTTCGAAAATATGACGTTCGGAAATCGATAAAATGGTATTTGTGCGTCATTTCGATCATATGAAATCGATATAAATTCTAGACAATAGATAAGCTTAAATGACGCCTAGCGCATTCTCGTGGTATATGCAAAGTTCTTTAATAAAACGGTAAGCAATGATTATTTTTACTTTTTACGACTCAGAACTGCACACGCCCTGTACGACGCGGAAATGAAACTTGTAAAAAAACGCTACCCTGAACTTGTAATTCCAAGATGGCATGACCTGGAGGACAAGATTCATAATCTCTATATGAAAAAACTATTTCGAAATACCAAGAACTATGTGAAGGCCTACCAAGAATTTGTTAATGTAAGTTCGGAACTATTTGTATTACTAAAAAAGTATTCAGTTGTAATTCGTAATATTTATGTTTTACGGTTCGGATATAAACTTGGTTCTGTTATAACCGAACCGGTTCGTGTATAATATTGAATGCTGGTATTGCCAATTGAACACCATTAGAAGTTAATCAGAATTCATTATTTATGGAATCTGGACCACAGTTTAGCGCTCTTTCTAATGATGCACTCTTTAACACTGTGCTAACTTGCTGCAGCATTGTCAAATTACCGATAAATTGGAAACGCTCCAAGACGCGTCAGAGTAATTTGACATTTTCAGAAGCAAAAAATATCTGAGCTTAAAACTAATTACACCATTGAACAGAGCGCTAAATTCTGATTCTGATTCAATAATTATCAATTTCCAATTTGCTTGATTAATGGTACCTGATTGGAGAAAACCGTATACAATACTATATACGAACCGGTTCGGTTATAACAGAACCAAGATTATATCCGAACCGTAACATTTACAATTTTAACAAAAACTTCCTTGGTTATTTTTCAGAACATGAATCCAAATGATATGTTGATGTACACAGCCTTCTCTGCGGAGTGCTGGGAATATCACAATCATCTCCATGATACAGCTGCCCGGGCTCTGTGTCAAAATTATGTTTTCCCATTACCCGGCGGGGATTTGAGTGAAGACGAGGACGTGGAAGCTGAGGACTCTGATCCGGAAATCATTGATAATAAGACTTATTTAGAAAGAATGAGTTTAAGGAAGCGGAACAAACGTGAACCTTCAAAGAATTTACTGAATAATAATGGTCTCATTGAAGCAATCACGAAGAGAGTGACACGAGAAGACCCTACAATTGCCGAAATTCTAGAAGACAGTAGCAGTGATGGCAGTAATGACCCAACTGACTCAGAGGCTGAAGAAACTTGTTTCAAATTCGGTGATCCACAAAGTTTATTGGGATGCAGAGTTTACACGAGACGTATCCGGAAGTTATGTCGAAGAAAAAAGAAATATATCTATGATTTAGATGAAATTCCAAATCCAAGTGAAATTCCGAAACCCAAACCTCCGATTCAGCGTCCGAAAGGTTGGAGTTTGAAAAAACTTCGTAAAGCACAGAAACAACATGTGTTCAGAAGCCAAAATTCGTGCTACAAACGAAATAAGAAGCTATTTGAGAAACACAAAGCGGAGATTTTAGCTGACCTTGCACGTAATCCTCCCACCGCACCAAACTCGGTCACGGTCACTCAATCAGCCTCTGCGGAGCCTGACATGGACGTTATTCTTGATGAGGCTATTCAGAATCCTGATCCGATCTCACCACCACCACCTGATCAAGATGAAGGTCAAAATGATCAAGATTTTACCCAACGCGCCGATGAATTGTTTGACCTCTTGCCATCCCCTACCATGCTAGAGCCAGAAGACGAAGATTTGACACAAGACCCATTAGATCCCGCAGTGATATCTCCTGATTTCCATAACTCCGAATCATTTCAATTTACACAGCCAACTTTGCAGGTTGTTACTGGTGAAGATTCTCATCCAGCATCCGAAGACGAAGAGTACAATATTTACCATGACATGCAAAGCTTTGAGCAGGCTGAAGCTGAAGTGGACGCGGAACAAGCTGACGATGATGATGACGATGGCGAAGATCCCTACAAATAACAAGCTAAATCGTTTTGAATTTGATTTTCCATGTCAAAACTGCTGACGGTTTAGTATTTCTGATATCTGATTTATCCTCAGGCTAGTTGAAGTTAACATTTATGTTAATAAACAACTGGTATTTTAATGCTTCTTTTATCGTTATTGCATCTGGCAGGCATTATTACAGAACTTAGGGTATCATGGTTAGGGTCAACCCAAGCCAAGGTGGCTCCAGTTTGGGTTCGCTTTCTCGGCTGGTTTTTCGCCCGTTCAGGTACAGGTTGGGCCACTTCGTAAAAATCAATCAAAAAATCTTAAGCGAAATCGTTTTATTGGAAATTACTAATTCATATTTTGAATTAATATTTATAAATTAAATCTTATACGGGGTTATCTATGGCTTAGGACGGGTTTAATTTTATACACATGTAAGTCTTAACTATTCCTGTAGCTAACGCAGTCTGATCCCTGATCCCCAAATGGTCGGCCGAAGATTTTTGATTGATTCTTGCGAAGTGGTCCCACCTAACCTGTACCAGAACGTGCGGAAAACCACCCGAGAAATGCCCATGTGCCCAAACTGGAGACACATTGGATCAACCACAATCAATCGTGTCAGGTTCCGCATGAGTTAAAAACGCAGGAAACGGAATTCAAAAACGAGAAAAGTTAAACATCCTAAATACCTTTATTATATTCACATTCATTCCATAATTATTTAACCTATAATTAATTATAACCCATGAAGAACAAGATACACATATTTCAAGCTCTACTACTTATAACAAGTTGGACGAACTAAAATAGGTTTGAATTTAGTGGTATAGAACGGATTTATTGAATTTTCCATATGCATTTGCAATTATTCGTTCGAATTTTGACTTTATCTGAAATAATTTCTATTTCTAATCTGTATATTCATATGGGTTTTTTGTATAATTTAACGGAGGTTAGATAAGTTGATATAAAGTAACATGATAAATGAATTGAATGTTGACGTTGACTGAATTGAAATTATAGTTGCCTTTGAGTTACCAGGTAACAGTAATTTCATTTCAATTCAAGGTTTCCAGAGGTTGACGTTGACGTTTTTGTGGTAGAAATTATTTAGCATTCAACCGAAGGACTCGGAGATTTAATGAAGAGGTCAAAATTTGCTGTACAGTTCATATTCGTTCTTTTTTTTTAGTGTTAGTTGAGTTGAGGGATTCCTAATCAATCATCATCGTTTTGTAAGAGAAAGTTTGCAGCCATATTCTCATTCTTCTCACAGGCGAAATAGGCCTGAACGACCATGTGTTCTGGAAATCCCAAGGACTTCAACTGGAAAAAACAAAATAATTTATATTTCAGTGAATATTTCGGAGTTAAGCTTTTTTGCCGCAGTAACCAGCGATAGCAGAGATTACCATGGGTTGGTATGGTAACCATGTGGTCACAACCTAACCTAACTTGTTCTATGCTTCACAAAATATATTTTTCTGCGTGCTTTTTTCAAGCCGTTATTCTTTTCTCCTGTGTTTTCGCAGCCATGATTGTTTTTCGCAGCTAATTTGTGTTCTACGTCCTTTCGCGGGGATATGATCTGTGCACTGAGCTATCCACCCGATGACTCTGGAATACCAACTTACTCGTTCAATAGCCTCCTTGTCTTGAGGCGTCATTTGCACGTAAGCAGCACCTGGAGGAAGCCCGGCAGGTCGTCCACCAGCAGCTGCTCCAGAACCCGGGGCTCCTCCCTCGTCTTCGTTCAGAAGTCGGACAAATTCCTCCTGTGAACAAGATAGGAATCAAGTATGGAATCAGGGAAGATATTACATACTGTAAGTTGAGCCAATTATCATAGCATGAATTCCAACCTGATTCTCCGTGATGACCTGAAGTAGAGCCGGATTCGTTTGTCCAATTTGGCTTAAGACAGCATTGAGAAGTTGAGGATTTTCCCGAACAACAGCTCTCATTTGCTCAAATTGGGGTTGAGACCGAAGGAAACCGAGTGGGTCCTCTGGATCCACTCCTGCTGGCAGACCTGATCCAGGAACCACAGGTGGTAACGTACCAGCACCGATCCCTTCTTCCTGTTGATTTAAATCCAACTAAAAAATTAAGTTTATATTAATTAATCCAACGAAATTGAAGTCTGAATTTCTAGAAGTTACACCAGAAGAAAACGAACCTGAGCAAAGTCACCAGTGGGAATTCCAGTAATGAGATACTCAACAGCTCGATCAGGATTGTTAAATGAGGCTCTTAAGGCTCGCTCTACTTGTGCACGCTCATAACCCATTGCCATGATGGACTCCACGGTTTGCTCGTAGTCTGGCCCAGTCAATAAAAGTGACTCTCCGCTAGAACTGGCAGAGGATCTACAGAAATAATTAAGTATCCTTAAGTTTATGTTTATGTGCAAATACTTGTAATTGTAAGTACCTAATAAGTAATAATTATGGTTATTTAAAAAGAAATTAGCGTACGGAACGTCAGATGACGGCGGAGGAGCAGCAGGTTGTGGGACAACAGTTGGAGGCGGTTGTACGACTGGGGTGGGTGCGGCCACGACAGTCGGTGCAGCAGCAGGTGCCGGAGTTGGTGCGGGAGTAGCTGCGGGAGGCTTTGGTTTAGAAACCATCACGACAATGAACTTCTGTTCATCAATCTCATACTCAGACAATTTGGTCTCATCCACGAGGATTTTCCCAGAATAAATTAACTTCTGATCCGAAACTGGGTAGTCCTTCCCTTTTTCACCTTCAATCTTCACTTTCAAATCCTTCACCTAATCAACGAAACAGAAACAGGAAACAGTTTTATATGTCAGTCATAGTCATAGTCATGATTGATGGTTGTTGACTGTTACTTCTTGGTATCAAAATTTTCTTGCCTTAATTTAAACAAGTTTTGCCCAAAGCCAAACTCGGTATTTTAGGTCATTCATTGATTCTATTGAAATTAGTTAAGTACGTGATTTATGCTAAGAAAGGTCATGTTAGGTTAGGGTTAGATTAAGTGTATTCAGGTTAGGTTAGGTTTAAAAGCGGAATATACAGATGAAAACATCGTTTATTTTAGGACAAAATCCTCGTCTAAAAGTTTAGGGCAAAACTTTTTTTTAATTGACAATCTACTTCTTGCTGACAACACAGCACATCTAAATCACAGCAGGTACACAGTCAACAGTACACGAGACTGTAATGTTAAATGTTGAATGTAACCCAAAAACGTTTACATGTATGTAATGTAAAACTGAAAACGCATAAAAGAATAAATTAAATATACCTGTAAGTAAAGTTCAACGTAGTAAAACACACCATAGTCAACGAATATTACAAATATATAGGTACATAATATGGCATATAACGTTTGTCATTTGTGCGTTCTTGCGTGCATGTTCAGTGTTTAACGTAACGTTGCATGGGAAAAGAGAGTGGTACATGAGAGTGACGTGTATTACCGTGAGACTGGGGTCAATCTCGATGACGAAGGATTGTTGTTGGAGATTCTTGACCGTGATCTTCATGATGATGAGGTTAAGATTATTGTGAGGTCAGCGTCAGCCTGCCAGTCACCTGCAGAAGGAGCGTCGTGTACGTTCTACAGACAGATACGTGTAGATTCAAAAAGTGAAAAGTGACGAGTCAGTTTTTTTAGGATTTTGACCTCTCCGCCTTCCAAAACAAGAGGAAAAACTTGACGTCGGCTTTGCTTTGCTTCCAATGCACTGACTGAATGAGAGAGCGAAATCAAAGACGAAACCAGAATTTCCAATTCCAAACCATACACTCAGTGCACTACTGCCTCGTTGCTCAGCCAACCTCGTAGCCTTCTAAATACATAGCATATTTTAATGCACAGCTCCAAGCCCATCCAATGTCCCATGCCCCATTCGCCAAGTTCGAATACGCTGGGTCATGGCATGGCACGTCATCCGGAGTGGAGTGCACAATGTACATTGGAGCTTAGGTGGCACCGTAAGCGTCATCCATTCTCCAAACAACAGGCAGGGCATTTAAGTGACATTAGGCAGAAGCGTTAAGTGACATTTCAGCCTAAATTATACGACATTTTATTTTGACGCGTCGTAATACGAATAACAATGGGCAGGGTGAAAGCGCTATAACTCTGGGTCAGTTGTCAGGTGATGATGGGCGGATTTTAATGTACCGACGCTACATATCTTATCTTTATGGTTAAACTGATAATGATAAATAATTGATTAAAATGGCAATTTTAATTAAATTATGCTTTGTAATTTGTAAACTGAAACTAAATGCTTTGTAGTTTGATAATAACAACAGGTTAACAGTTAATAGAATGTGTCATTATCTTGTTCCTAGTCGGTGACAGAACAAATTTTTCAGCAAAATTCTTGCATAATTTTTAAACTTAAACTGAAGATACAAATACTATGATTTTTACGATCATGTATCCGATATCTTGTAATCGTAACTGAACAATTTTAGTAAATACTTCTAATTCGCGAACTGAAACTATGTTACGAAAGTGTCTAATTGTAAGAAGGTTACCCAACCGAATACCGAATGTATTTCTAAATGTTGCAAAATATGCGAGCACGAGCTGTCGTTAGTCATCAGAGCTGGGGACAAAATACATCCTAGGAATATTGAATTCGTAACATTTTTGCTGAAAGTAAAACAGACTGCTACAATCAATCCTAAAAATCCTATGAAATCGGAGGAGATCTTTGATTGACTTGAACTTGACACTGGACAGACATATTTGATTCAAATCATTGTCAGACACTGTCAGAATTACAGACAATTTTGTTTACATTAGGTATAACAATAGGATGTTGGTTTTATTCTTTTGCGAGAAAAAAAAGTCCACAGACAATGGAATAAAAATGAAAAGATTTAAAATTGAAAATCCTTGGTCTTAGCATCAACTTTCAATTCTTCTCCAACTGTGTTCCTTCTTTTTTACGCGTTCTTCTTCTTACCGGCAAGGATAATACCATCGTACTGTAAAAAGAAAACAAAAAACATGAATAAAATGAAATGGTCAATTGTCAATTATTGCGTGAGTGACTTGGAATTATAGTGAATTGAAGAAAAACTGTCGTTTACACTAGTAACGCACTCAGGACGAACATGTGAGCGAGTGTTGCAATGGTAAACTCTTTCTTTGGCACATTTTCAAAGTAATTTGAAAGTCAGTCTCGGTTATATTGAAATTATGACCAGACTGGATGTCGATTGTGCGTTGCGTTGATTAGGAGTAAAGAAAATTAAAATGTCATATCTTACTTTCTGTTGAAACCACTTCATGGCATCTTCCTTGGTAAGCTTATGGCCGAAACCAACTTTGCCAACCTTCTTCCTTCGGTGAGCTACATTGAATCCGGGTCGTCCGAGTACAACGTAGAAATCTAAACCATAGATTCCGATACTGGGGTCATACTTGATTCCCAAATCAATGTGTTCTTGAATGCCGAATCCGAAGTTTCCGGTCCCAGAGAAGTTCTCACGTCTCAACTCGTATTCACGGACCTATAAGCATCAAAATCAAAATGTACATATAATTATGCGCTATGTTATTATGAATTCAATGTACTGCCAACTGCCATTTAGCAAGAAATTCAGGATGATTGATTATAAAAATTACCTTCAATCCCTTCTCTAAAATTTCATCTGCCTTAGCTCCTCGCACTGTGCAGTGAACAGCGATCTTTTCGTTTCTTCGGATACCGAATGAACGAACGGTGTAGCGAGCTTTTGAGAACACGGGCTGTTGACCGGTCAGCTGTTCGAGCACCTGGAAGTGAAGTAAATTCCAGGTTAGTAAATTTCGCTAATTCAATATCAATAGGAATATTTTGATTTTATATTGTAATTTTGGTACTTTGTAATAAACTGAGCTTACCTTAGCTGCACGAGTGAGCCTATCTCCGGACTCTCCAACGCAAATGTTCAAACACAATTTACGGATTCTTACTTCTCGCATAGCATTCTTTCCCTTGTCCTTCTCCACCTTCGTGGACGCAGGTTGTGAAGCGGTTCCGGCCTACAGGGTTACAAACCACAGAAAATGTTTAGTAAGCTTATTGTTCATCAATCATCAAACCTACGTAAAGCTGATTCAGTTTCTCTTTGTCAATCAGATATGGAGTTAAATCACATTGATTCATAGCCAGATGCGCTTGTGCACACCCAGAGGACTTTTGTTTCATCATTTTGACTACAACTTAACTCTTCATTTTATTTCATTCAACTAAACTTCTTTACACCTTATCCTCGGTCATCGCTTACTTAGCAAGTCAAGTTAATATTTAGTTATAGTTACTAATTAATTCTGGGGAAAGGTACCAAATGCGAATGGATTTTGGAATGAAAATTGAATTCAGATCGGTCCTATCTTTGACGTGATTTTCAACGGCATTCTTTCAACTTCAAAATTTGTACATTTTTTAAATATTAGGATGAGGACTCCAAATGCTTACTTTACATTATGCAAGGACAAAGGAGCGAATATCTCAGAATATCTCTGAGGAATATTGAGACCACTTCCACTTGTTGTCAGTTGTCAAATGTCAAGACTGTATCAATCAATCAATCAATCAGTTTATTTGACATGCCCGCAGGCTAATCAATAGAAGAGGTTTTACAGATAGATAATTTCATAATCGAATAGTTGCATTTGTGTGTTGTATAGACTAAAAATACTAACCACAGTTTGTTGGTGTTTGTATAGTGATATTGTATTTTATACATACTGTTAGGTAGTGCTTGTTAACATTATAGCCTGATATGGAAATTGAGGTTGACTCCTTGCTTCATATGTCCACTGCTCCATACACCCGTCGAAGCTCAATGTGTATTACTGGCTTTATTTCAGACCAGATACAGGTAAACCTTACACACCATACCACAAGGGCGCTCTCGCAGTGTAGGAGACTGGGCCGTAACGCTCAGAGCCAACTCGCATTCCAAATAATATGTTGGAAGCAGTGTTACTTACTTATGTTAACATATAGCCTGGTGATAACCCATATACAAATGTCAAGACTGTATGTATTGTATTATTTAAATCATAAACCGTACTGTCGCCATTACAAAACGTGGTAATCGATTTGCTAGATTTAACTAATAATTCGAATTATAAAGAACTCGAATAAAGTCATATTTAACTACGTAAATGTTGTTGAAGTAATGGGTCATGTAATGTCATGTAAAATGTAAAGGGGGTTGGGCAAATTCTAGTTTAAATGATTTTTTTTTGAACGCGAGAGAATACTGATGACTGACTTGACACAAATGAAAATGACCAACTATAACTGAATAATGAATAAAAGTGACAGGTGACATGTTCATAGATGTGTGATGCATCAGGTGTCAGGTGTAGGGTATTTGCCACCAGACAGACAACTGACAACAGACATGTCTTTAATTTCTCTCGTTTTCATATTTAGTATTTAGCTTAGTCGTTAGTGTTAATATAGGGCATAATATACATAACCTGAAATTATTACGCCTATTATAGCATAGCAGAGCATGGTCATGGTTGCTGGTGTGTATTGTGTCTATCCCATGCTGCCTGCTGCCTATCACCTATGTATATGGAAATGCATGGACAAAAATAACCGGAAAGCCAGCATGAAAACGGGTATTTACGGTAGTCTCTTGACCAAAATTTACTACCTGTACGCTTGCCCTATGAACTATTGTATCTTTCTTAACCATAATTAAATTTAGTAATTAGGAAATAATTGACTTACAACCATGATGGAGATTTTTTGAAAACAGACGACAGGAAGTCCACACGCACAGTAACACACGAGAATGAGCCTTCTTCCTGCCTGCTTGCTGTTGCCTCGCCGTGCCAATCTTGAATGCCGTCTTCTTTACCGGCACGCCAGTCAATTTGTATTTCAAGTTTACATAATTTTATCACTTTTTTGAAATATTATTAACTGTAATTAAACGTATATGTAGATTTTACGGCTTACAACGGCACTAATTATAATTTTAATTATTGAAATGAATTTAAATTTTTACAACAATACATGAGTCATTCAGGTTTTACTTCCATTTGTAATCAGGGTGTATTGCATGGACATTCTCCCATGCCTTATAGAGGGAATGACTATGGACACGCTAGATGGACATACCCGTCTGAATGTGACTTCGTGTGCCACGCACCCAACCCTAAGCTTTCGATTATGCATTTATTTATTTACAACAATAGGTCAACAATCATTTTTATTGTAGGCCAGAAGGGTCTTATGAGATGGCCCATTCCGTCTATCGTCTGTCCGTCCTAATTCTTGTTATAAATTGGCCTTACAAACAGACTTAAAATCGTTGAGCGTTGTGCTATGAAAAATCTGAGCAGCATTCAAAGAAATACCAAATCTACAGTCAAAGCAGAGTAGGTAAGTATGTTTGGATTTGGATGCCAAATCACTGGACGAGACAATATTATAAAACGATTTTTTTTTAAACTGGCAAAAAGGACCATGAAGCAAAATGTAATGTAGAACTGTTCATTCGAAACCAAAATTAGTGTGCGATTAAATATTTGGAAGCACAACAAAGGTACACCTGTTGTACTCCATCTAAGCCCACTACTACATCTGTGCCATACTATACTTCATAATTCATCATGCATAATACATTCTGGTTCCAAGCTGCTGTAGAGCAGGTTTTATTTAGTTTTAAATAATTTGATTTAGTTTTTGAAATCGTCAAATTGTCATTTGTTTCACTTGTGATATGCAAAGGACTGATGATCAGACAAATATGTGCATCGCGCAACGATTTTGTTAGCAGGGCTTTGGGTTTAGATCTTCTGGTCCAAATCCAAGAATTTTGCCTTTTACAAATTTCCGCACCAGAATCATTTCTGTTCATCAACTCTTGGGACCAGACTTCGAAGTCCAGTTTAAGATTCTTGGGTTGACTTTTGGTAGATGTATATGTATATAGGATTTCTCATCAAATGATTTGATGTCTCATGCATGTCGTCTTTCTTTTCTGCGTATTTGTTGTGACGTGTCTGGCTATGGAGAGACCCTCCGGTGTCATAAAAACCCCGGTGACATAAAAGGAAAGTAATAAAATCAAATAGGATTCAGCACGGAGGTTCATCTTCAACTTTCCTCTCAAGAAAGTCCTATCCTCGGGCTTTGGTCAGAGAAAACAAAACATGGGGGAACTAATGAAAGTCTTCGTCCTGTCCTTCCTAATTTCCGAGAGCCTTGTCATTGCTCAACTGGCCAAGGCCTTCAGTACGTGAAAAAAAGAACTAGGTAACTCAAACTGAATTCTTTAGTTCCGTAACGAACTTATTTCTCCCCAAGATATTTGTGCACGGACACGGTGAAGAACTCCAGATTTCCAAGAACGTCGAATTAGATTTAGGGTTTGTAAGTCCGGACCAAAACGTACCTATACTGTGCTTTTACCCTTTTGCTCAGTTGGTAGAAATCCATGATTGTACGAATTTGGCCAACCTTTCAGTAACTTCATCGCAGTTCAGTTAATTACAGTTTAAATAGTTCTACCACTCAAATTTGTAATCGATATATCATCAGCTTACCAAAAATTGAGTTTTAACCGGATTTGCAATCCCTATCGGGAACCTGGAATACCTACACACGCTCATCCTCCGTTCAGTTTTGTCAGAAAACTTTCCCATCTAACTCTTTTTATATACTTTTTGAGTGAATTGACATTTTAGTATTTTTGTTTCGATGAGATGATGCATGGTGAGTTCGACTTCATATTGTACCTAGTGCCCGATCCAAGTCAACCAGAAACGACAAAGCCACAGGAACTGAAACAGCACTGAAATTTGTACAGGATAGAAACGACCAGGACCAGCAGGACCTTAAAGTAAATAAATATCTGCTTATATGGGATTGGGGTAGAACCCTTTCCTCGAACCGCAGAACCCGGCGCCGGACAGACAGATAAAACTAAAGTTTGTGGAAGAAATTCATTCAACCTGAACGGGTCAGTCTGTACCGTTAGACTAGACCAGCGGCTTCCAAAAACAACAAAAAAATAAAGTCGAGTGAAAATGTTTGTGTAAGGGGGTCACGTAGGACGAAATTGAACTTGTCAAATGTCTAACCTTACTTTCTCCATTTCTCTCGGTCTGTTGACTTTAATTCGCTTCGCTGTAGAGTAGAGCCCTTGCCGAAGTGTATTTTGATTTCCGCAGGAACATTTTGCCATGTGTTTGCAAAAGGTGGTATATTCTCACCGGTTAGCCCAAAAGCATTGATTTTTCATTACAGAAGGTTTGTAGTTTTTGACAACTTTGATGTCATTTGAGAAATACTATGTGTTTCATAAAGACGCGTTAGGCATGTCGTAATGAATCTATTCGAATTGAGCCCTACAAAACGGTGGAATGCCGTACTAAATTTACAGAGTATTGAATAAATAAATATTGAATTTAATATCATGGGGTTCCAGGACCATAAGTTATATCCGAGCCTGTGTTGAGAGGCATGTGATATGAGGATTGATGGAGCAATTTGTTGTAGATGGGTGAAAGTGGGGAATTCATAAGTGGTGAGAGTGAAAGCAGGTGCGTTTTCGTCTCGGCCGGTTTCTGAAGGTTGAAGTGCTTTCGAGATTAAGACATCTCTGATTGATTGCCCAATACATCTTCCTGACTTCAATCTTCTCTTTTTAGCTTTTTCCTAATACTTTTCCTTTGAACCCAGTCGTCGCCGCTATCTTATAATAAAAACTTCGATTGGAATCCCTGATACGCTTATTGCTTGCACTTCGGCGCTTCCAGCGTCGTAAAGTAGGATTTACGTAGTATAGTTATGCAACACAATTCAACTCATTTTTAGAAAAAAATCTTTTATAAGCCGTTTTTTAAAAAAACATTTAAAAAAAATATTACTTGCAATCGCAATCATAATAATAGCAAATACCTTCAATGTGTTTTGTGTCTTAAATAGAAAGATATACTTTGCCAGGTAATAGTATCATCGTTTAGTTTAGGTACATAAGAATATGTATGTTACGGTTCGGATTTAATCTTGGTTCTGTTATAACCAAACCGGTTCGTAGATAATATTTAATGGGATTATTGCCAATTAAACACCATTAGTCAAAGCTAACCTGAATTCGTTAATTATGGAATCTGGACTAAAATTTAGTGCTATTTCTAATGGTGCACTCGTTAGCATTACTAATATGTTGCAGCATTGTCAAATTACCCATTAATTGGAAACGCTCTAAGACGCGTCAAAGTCATTTAAAATTTTCAAAAGTAAAAAAAAATTCTGAGCTCAAAACTAATTTTAAGAGAAGTTAGTTAGCTTGGCTTTTGAGCTGGAAGGTTCTCTGTAACCTTCCCTTATCGGCTCACTATTTTTACCTGTACCTGCTTATTTTATAGCT
>JAQFYT010000105.1:0-37363 GCA_034694925.1 Ceratophysella denticulata
TTCTCTCCCTTCGTCTTCGCGGAGGCTTCTAAGCCTGGTGGACTTTTTTTTTCGCAACTTCGTCACCACAAAAATTTACTATGCACGGTATCATGAGACACTCTTCAATTCATCTCAAAATTAATTTTAACTTACAAATTTCAGGAATCAAGGATTCCTGTGAACAAGATTTTATTATGTCGTGTGTTGTTTTACTTACGCACAACATACTTTATATATAGGAACCAAAAAATTATGCTTTCGCTCGTGCTTTCACCTTTCGTATTTATGGCCTGCTGTCAGTCATGTGTCATGTCAAATACTTATTTATTTACAATTTACCTGCAAGCGTCACGTTAGAATGAATTTGTCGCCATTTGACCTCTCGTTTATTTCGTCCAGGAAAGGGCTCTTGACCCATCAGGCAGATGAACATGATGACGCCTAAGGCGAACATATCACACTTCTGGTCGTAGGGTACCTTGTCCAGCACTTCAGGAGCTACATACAATGAAAAACCATGGATAACGATTTGGTGATTCCAAGATAGCTATTCTTTCATTCATTATGTTTACATACCCATATAAATCGGAGTGCCGCAACAAGATGTGAACAATTTTGTTGCACCAGGATGACCACGGCAGGCCGCAAGCCCGAAATCTGAAATTTTAATTTCCCAAAAATAAGAGTCGCCTATCTCGTCTTCAGGAGAAGTATTGCAGAGGATATTGTTCACGGTCAAATCACGATGGGCAATTTCTGAGTAAAATAATTCGATCATATTAAATTCATTCAGTGAAATGCCGCCATATTGACGAGTGAGTCCTCACTCACCGCTGCTATGAAGATACACCAGGGCACTGCTCACTTGACGAACCACGTTTCGGAGCTCCTCCTCGTTCAACGTCCGGAGTTTATGAAGAATTGAGCCAAGGGTATGGTTACAAATTTCGAGAATCATGTAAATGTTCTGAAAAATCATACAAGTAACAGGACATGAGCGTTCTCAATTCTACCTTAGAAATGCATCTCAGCATACTTCTGGCCGTCAAGAGGTAGAGGTACCTTAGGTGTTTGAAAAACATTGATAAGTTGAATAATGTTTTTGTGTGTACAGACGCCTAAAATGCTCATCTCACGCTCGGCAACTCTCTGGCGTTGTTCCAAGGTTGAGTCGATCTAGAAGATTTTTTAGATTAGACAGCGGTTAAAGTGAACCATTTAGCCAAGCCAATGAAACATGAACCATTTATTGGACATAATTATGCACAGTTAGAATTAGGTGAGCTGGTGCGGGTGCGTAAAAAATAAGCCAAGCTCAAGCTCAACATGGAACGCAGAAACTGAATTGGAGAAAGCGGAGAAAGTTTAAGGGAATAATCGTATCGCTTATCGCTTGCGTATCAAGTAATACATATTTTTATGCGTAAACTCGTTCGAAATTACATTTAAAATCATAAAACGCTTCTCATTATAAGTAAATTAACGCTATAATGCTTGCTTACATTAATTCGTTCAGTAATCTTCATAGCCCGTTCCCGACCCGTCACGAGGCATTTAGCTTGGTAGACGCATCCGAAAGCTCCGCGCCCGAGCAATCTTCCAATTTTGAAATGTTTACTAATATCACACTGTGCGTTCTTCAGGCTATTCACGTAGCGCTGAATATTTTTAGGATAAAATCCTGACCGACTATTCTCATTCCAAATGGCTGGAATTATATAGCTATTGTCTTCCATGCTTAGCGATGTACTTTTAACGGAATTACAAAAAAACTCACAAAAAAGCGCTAAGAAGTTGTACTTTATAATCTAAGGACTACTACCGACTATTGTAACTTGTAACCCAACTAATTAATTTACTATTCAATATCAATTTGAACTGAACCAATGTTCATATTCCCGTTTCTGAAATTAGGAATGTCAACAGAACAATAACACATAATCTGTAATCAAATCAATCATCGCCACATCAACAACCAACCAACCCTTCTGTCACAGTCACAGGTGTAAAATACTAAAAATTGGAAGATTTTATTCAGAACAAACGTGTATTATTCAAATACAACTACGTCAATGAGTAAAAAACAAGTACGAAAGTAGGGATTGTTTACTAATACTACAACTAAATATTAATAGAATTACATGAGATCGGGGTTCTACGTAGTAGTAGGCCCATAGCTATGGAGCGTCGAGATCAGGTGAACTGTAGAATCCAAATATACTTTGGCTCGTCGTGAGTGGAGTCAGACTAGACGAGGAGAGTGCGTCACTTTTCTGTGAAAGTGGTGGTCGTCCAGGTTCTAAAAATTAACATAAATTATTCAATATTAGGACCATTTCTAAATCCATGTATCCCGTCCCGACAAAAGGTATCGCAGTGAGCACGGACAAAGATCGAATGTTTCTCGTATTCGGCACCAAAAAGTATCAAATATAGAATATAGGTATTCTTGTCTTATCCAAACCTAACCTAACCTACAAACCTGATTTAGCTTTTAAAATCTGCAATGCTCTGTCACTGCGCGCACCGCAATACTCTGGCCTTGCGGTACTTTGTACGCGACGCCACAGAACGCCAAATAACAAACAATCGTTTACTCACTTCGTCCGCGAATTCCTTGATTGGCAGGTCCAATTGGTTTGATTCGAGGGCGCCCACGACGTCTCATTCCATCTAAATTATTTACACAGATATTCAATATATTTAATTTACCTATGAATTCAGCAAGGCATTATGCCAAACCAGAGAAAGTATTCAAATTGTGTAGGTACAGAAAGTAATATACTTAGAGAAGAAAGCAAAAATGAGTAAAAGCATTCAGTAAAAAAAGTAATATAAATAAATGATAAACGAACCCTCGAATTCACGGGTAGTGACGACGCGAACGCGCGTTGGCGGTCTACCTCTTTTACCCTGCCCACGCCCAAGCTTGGGTCGTTTAGGTATAACACAAAAGGCTTGTTCATAATCACAAGCAGTTGTATCTGCAACAACAATAGCAAACAGAAAATAAATAATATAAATGTAAACGTGCACATAAAATAAATATCACAGAAAATTCAGACCGCGGAAAGAAACAGAGCGCACTAAATAATAAACATAAGCCCGTACCTGGTGTCCAATCCATTATTCCGGTGCTGGTACTGGGCCCAGCACCATCAACACAGTCAATATCTTGGTTCGAACCCCCTTCGGTGTCACTCGTGTCCATTTCGTCGTCATCATCATTAGTAGATCCAAAGTCCTCTAACTCGGTTCCAAAATCTTGAAATACCTTTATCGAAAACAAAACAAGAGCCGTTTAGAGAAGGACTTTTGCATCAGATGAAACATACTGTACCTATAATTATAATTCCTTACTTCACTCTGCGATGGTGAAGCATCCCGACTTTCGTGGAGTGAAGATGACCCTTGGCTTGACCCTGCCTCCTGTTGGAGCATTTCAATATTTTTGTGTTTCTTCACAACGGGAGACTTTTCCATGCATGCCTAAAAAATTAAATTATGATGGAAATGGTGCAACAAAGAAAAGATATACGGGTTTTGCGTGGAAACAGCGCACAAAACACAAAACAAAATGCAAGTTAAAAGTTAACCTAACATAACTTGTTTTGTATCTCATAACTTTCGTTCTTGCTATGCTTTGAACGCTATGCTCCTTCGCGCAACGCGCAACACCAGTTTAACACAAACTCAAACATACCGCCGGTTGTGGTGATAACTTTCTCTTTCCAGAACACAGTTTTGCAGCGAAATTCTTAGGATGAACCGACGATTTTTTCTCCGCCTGTTTTTGCCGATCTATTGGATAAAGATAGGTTGATTATGATATCATATTAACACATTAAGTATTACGACCGAAGACCGAAAAATCAGAAAATCGAAAATACGACCACTACCTATTATGACATTTTAGATCGACTTACATTTATGTTCCAGTTCTTCATCATCTAGCAGCAAGGAAACCACTTCTACTGGTTTCAATGCATCCGATGATCTAAAGCTTTCTCCGCTGATTACCGTACGTTGAACCTAGAGAAGTCAAAGGTGTAATATTTGCAACTTGTGAAATAGCTATGATAAAATATTCCGTATTGCAGAACAATTTTCGTTTATACCTCATTCTTCTCTTGAGCTCTTTCCAAAATCCTTTCTTCAATTGTTCCCTTACAAATGAGACGATAGACGGTGACTTGTTTAGTTTGACCAACACCATGAGCTCGATCCATGGCCTGTTGATCCACTGTTGGATTCCAATCAGTATCGTAGAGGATTACCTGAAATGACGGGAGACAAGAAACGCTGATATTATAGCAAAAACAAGTTTGAAATTTTACATGAACTGGTTTTGCATCTTAATTCTGTTCTTACCGTGTCAGCTGCCGTTAAATTAATTCCTAAACCTCCAACTCTCGTTGAGAGCAGAAATACGAAAATATCCGATCTTGATTGAAAATCTGCTACCATATCTCTTCGATCAGAAATATTTGATTTCCCATCAAGTCGAATGTATCTCCATTTCCGGTGACAAAGGAATTCCTATTGGTTTTTATAATAGTGGATTGCAGCAAAATAAAACCAAAAGCATCACACTGGGGAATGTACCATAACCATACGAAATCTAACCTCAAGAATGTTAATCATTTTCATCATTTGAGAATAAATGAGAACCCGATGATCTCCTGCTTTCAATTCCTTGAGTAAGTTATCCAAGGCGGTAAGCTTCCCTGAGTCACTAATCAGTTTCTCTTTGTCTGAAAATCAAAAAAAAATTTCAGGCCACAAATTGATAGCCTTGCTGATTGTTCAATGAAATGAAAACTCACCAGGAATAAAATGCCTTGACCAACCATGCTCAGGTGTGACCCCAAGAATCCCACCCATTCTGTTGCTTGGTTCTTTCTTTGGAGATCCGGTCAATAAGCATGAAAGTCCTTCGGGAGATGAGCAGAGTTCATGGGATTTGAGCCAAGAAAACGCACTCTGATCATGGAAATGAACTTCCCGTCCACCACTCCTCACTTTCGGACATAATTGGGAAATGAATGCTGGAAATGAGGTTGGGACCAAAGGACGAATTGATGGTTCTTTGGGTGTATGCAAAAATTCTGACACAAGAGGTGGATCCTGGCCCTGAAAATGAAAACATTGTAGATTCGATAAGCAAAACCAGCGATTACGGAAAAACCATGAATTAGTTGGTACTCAAATTTGTTAGTTTTACCTCCTGAATTAGCGTTGACGACAAAGCTTTACGTGACCGGAGGGTACGATGTTCAATAGTTTCTGGTATAGAATGTATTTTTTGGTCTAGCAAGGCGTAGACTTGAGAAGTAAACGATAGAAAAACTAGGTTCCGTAGAACTTCACTGTCACTAATACTGGTGAAAGAGGTTGGACGATCACAGTCAAAAAGGAAATCAGAGTTCCTCAAATAGAAGGACTCTGGAGAAAGCTTCTCTCCCCACTGCCGGATCCTATGAAGTTTCTCTTGTCTCCGATGCGTTTCTAGAATGTGTTTCCACCTGGAAACAAATTCAGCATTTAAATCAGTACAGATTAATATGATTAATGGGGAAATCTATAAACGTGCATTGAGAAAATTGGAATTCCGCACTTATGAAATGGTAGTAGAGGTTAGGTTAGGTTAAAACGTTGGCATACGAATTTGATCCATTCTACAGGTTAGGTTAAGTTTTTGAAATACCCTCATGACCAATAACTAACCTAGCCTTTAGAATCATTTTAGTGAGCAATTTTCCTGAGTGCGAAATTCCATTTCTTAATGCAAAAGTCTATGTTTTCAGTGCACCTTTTATTTTTTGAATGCATCGATAAATGCCACCCTTGGTAAATTGCTCAAAACTCAGTATTGTTGTTAAATCATACCTTGCCAATAAGCCTCCATAAACGACTTGGTTCAGTTCAGCGGAACTCAAATCCGAAAATCTCATCCAAGACCATTCTGACTTAATTGTAGTTTCCTGATTCACGTTTAAATCTTGAACACTTTGTGGGATTCGATGACGGAAGAGGGTTTCGTGAATATGAATCGGATTAAAAATACTAAATTGATTTTCGAGTAAGCGTAATTTGCTTGGAAGACTCAAATGCAGTAAACCCTCCCGATAGAGTAGTTTAGGATAGAGGTCTACGACTCTTTTTACAAAGAAAGGACTTTGGACTTCTCGTTTCTCCAATAAATCGGGATGGTTGCACACCTGGAAAACGTAATTTCAGTTACATGACTTGAATTCCATTCAGAAATATTAAAACTCGACCATTTGGACAAACCTTTCGAAACTTTGTGACTAGATCCATGAGGTTGGTTGCTTCATGTGCGGCCGTATTGGAGTTGGACGAGAATTTTATTAGTTCCTCTATCCGAATCTGTTCTTTGATGCCTAATTAAACATAATAAGGTTATAATACATATAATCAAATAAATCTGACGTTTTGTTCATTTTTCACTCACTCATGTAAAGATTTAGCTGCCTTGAGGTTAGCGGACAGTATTTTAGAATTTCTATCTTCTCAGAAAGCTCATTCGCAACGTCCTTTTTAATTCTTCTTAGCATAAACGGTTTTAGTATATTGTGCAGCCGACATAAATGCTCTGGAATAAATTACAAATTAGAATTAGAATACGGCACTAAGTCGACTAGTTAAATAATTCCCATACTTTCGTCAATTAAACTTCTGTGCGCCTCGATATCCTTGGAAAACAGTTCATTGAATTCATCATGGGTGTCAAAAAGTGATGGCATGACGAAATGAAGAAGTGCCCAAAGTTCTCGAATCGTGTTCTGAATCGGAGTTCCCGTCAACAGCAATCGATTTCGACAGTTGAGGCCCAGCAAAGCCTTCCAACGGGCACTAATCAATGCAAACCAAATAGGTATGAATCTGGGGTGTTTTAAGCACCTACATTTACTAGTAAACGAGACGATAAATACCTGTTTGTGTTTTTGATGGCCTGAGCCTCGTCCAACAGCATGTACTCCCATTTGACCCGGTTGAAATATTTGATATCGGTAACAGCAATTTGGTATGATGTTACAATCACATGAAAGCTGGATTCTTTGGAATGATAACCCGGATGTTGCCAGCTTTGGCGAAGAATCTTTCGTTCCTAAAGTTCAAAGTTCGTAAAGATAAGACATCGTTTACTGAGAATCTACGACGTTTCACCGTGAGACAGTTCGCAGTGCGACATTTAGTGGCGCCCAGTTCGTACAGGCGACATTTCGTAGCGTCCAATTCGTACAGGCGACATTTCATAGCGCCAAGTTCGTACAGGCGACAGTTCGTAGCGTCCAGTTCGTACAGTCGACATTTCATAGCGCGCAGTTCGTACAGGCGACATTTCGTAGCGTCCAATTCGTACAGGCGACATTTCATAGCGCCCAGTTCGTAAAGGCGACAGTTCGTAGCGTCCAGTTCGTACAGGCGACATTTAGTAGCGCCCAGTTCGTACAGGCGACATTTCATAGCGCACAGTTCGTACAGGCGACATTTCATAGCGCGCAGTTCGTACAGACGACATTTCGTAGCGCCCAGTTCGTTCAGGCGACATTTCGTAGCGCCCAGTTCGTACAGGCTACATTTCGTAACAAACTGTTGCCGCTATGAGCTGGGCGCTACGAAACGTCGCGTCGTGCACCGGTTTACTGATGTGCGATGTAATTGAAGTAGCATCGACAGATACCTGAGGATTTCCCCAATACGGAACAACAGTAAACTCGGGAACAAATCTCTTCAATTCCTGTTGCCAGTTATGAAGCGTCGAGGCTGGACCAATCACTAAAAAAGGACCCCAAACATCATATGACTCCGCGATGTGGGCCAAAAATGCAATAGACTGAACCGTTTTTCCAAGACCCATTTCATCAGCTAGTATCCCATCGATTCCCTAAAAAAATCAATGTTTTGAGCAAGAATATCTCAAAATACCTGAATTAAATATTACACATCTTGTAGTTACGTGTTTGTAGAGATTGACAAGCCAATTCATTCCGCACAGTTGATATTGCTTCAGTGTTCCCGAGAACATTTTTGGCTGACGAATTTGTTCAATTTCACTCGGATCAGGGTCGAGCTTCAGTTCGGCTAGATATAGGAAAATAGGTCATTTTATGTGTAATAATAATGCGACGAATCGTTAATTTGAGTAACGCACGTTTGACGCTATTGAGATTCATGTGTTTTGTCCGAACTGCCAGATTTTTTAGTGCAGTCTCAACGTTTATTTTCAATTTCTTCTTCATTTCCTCGCTATAAAACAACAGATAAAATTAATTTTAATTGAATTGAATTGAGGTAATTCAGAAAATAATGAATACTCAATCAATTAATTAAAATTCGCACCTGTCATTGTCATCAATGGAGGACACTTGAGGAGGTTTATTTTCATCCAGCTGATTCAAGATCACATTTTCATCTATCTCGGGATTAATAGGACCTCCTAGTTTTTTTGACATAAAGTGAGCAAAAAGCTCGGTCTGAGTTATTAAAAAATTGAGTTTCCACTTCCGGCTATTTGCTTCTTTGAGCTGAAGATCCAATTTTCGTTTCTCCAGGGATTCCCAGTCACTCCGAATCCTAATTACTTTCTCCGCTCGATCCGTGTGTCTCCAATAGGCTTGCATTTCTCGAGTGAGTTTCTTCGCTCGCCCGACGGACTCCTTCATTACTTTCTCACTCTGTTGAAGATGTTAAAAAACGACAGATTACAATTTAAAATGAGAAGGCGAAAATGGCAACCGAACGGCTATCGAGCAATTTGTTGAATTTGAAGTACCTGAAGCGCTCTTTGCTGAACATACTTGGAACAAGCCCGAGCCAGGCGTCGTTTTATCACCAACATTTCTTTGTGTGTATTACAGATTGTGCGTTGTGTCTGCAAAAAAGAAAATATGTAACGAATTGTTACATGAAACAATGAAATCTTTAAGAAAAGAATCCAGTGGTCTCTGTGAGATTCTCTGGCAAAAGAGAGCTCGTTGGAATCAGAATCGGTTTGGCCATAACATGGCCATAACTTAGTATGAATTTTTTAAAAATGTATTTCCAGAAAACATTTTCCGAAAGGCCGCTTTCGAGCGGTTCTGGATCTGGAAGATATACTAAGCTATATGTTGAGTAGCAGTTGGTCCGATTTCCAACGAGCCCTCAAATGTCCAAATCGGTTGGGAAATAACGGCGGTTTAACGTTTTAGAATGACACCTTAAGGCCACTCTCACATTTTGAAGCTTGGCGGCATATCGCTGATAGGTAAAACGTGATCCATGCCCCGGTAATGAAATAACCCTACTGGCCGTAAGCCGTAATACACCTGGACCATGTAGTATTTGCATTGCACATTGCGTATTAGCAAACATTACGACTTCGAAATCCGCAAAAAAACTTCAAAATAAGAAAAAAAGTGTTATAAGCAATGAAACCGCCATTACCCTTCCAATGTCCTTCTTGCACGTGAGAACGTAGAGTCTCCTTCTCTTGAGATTCATCATTTCCACCAACATGGCCTGTTGTTCGGGTGAGCATTTTCTAAATCTAGAACCTAAGGTCTCACTACTGCTACTACCCTTATCCTTATCTTCAGCTCCACCAGGGAAATTGGACGTTGAGTGAGCGGAGGAGCTGGGTGCATTGATGGAGGAAGCTGGGGAGTCGGACATCTCATCCGTGTCGAACTTGAAGTAGGGATCCAGAGAAATAGCAGCATTGGCTGTAATACTCATGTATCCACTGAGACTGTCGTCGTCTTCTTCAATCTCACTCTTGATTTCAATAATCCCAGCATTATTCTCCTCATTTGTATGCCCCAGCTCCGCCGTCAAGTTTAAATTCATCTGAGTCAATTGATTTTGATTAGTTGGTCCAAAACAATCCTGGAAATCCTTCACAGTCTCAGCTGCCCCAGGCTCGGACTTGAATTCCATCTTGATTTCTTGCGTAATGGGCTCTTGGACAGAATTAGGATTAGAATCGAATGAAGGCTGTCGTCGTGGCTGTGGGGTTTCCAAAATGGGCTCATCACTGAATTTAGCGCATGGAACCTCTTCTGGTTCACCACGAAATAGTTTTAATTCCAATTTACGGTTACGATTTGGAGGCATATCAAGCGTGGATTCAGGTAACCCTAATCCAGAAATTCGTGGAGTAGTTCTCAATAGCTTATGTTTTCTTTTCTTGATTTTACTGAATTTGGATTTACAATCCTGACTGGAGTTTAGAATGGACAAAATGTCCTCTGATGAGTCCAGTGCCTGTGATGATGGTTTATCCAAAAACTTATGAAGTTCCAGATCTGAGATTGGAGTTAGTTCTGAGTCCTTCTGATCCTCATCTCCGTCGTCCTCGTCAGCTGAGGAGTCTGAGGAAGAAAATCCAAGGAGTGAGGAAGAATAATCAGAAGAGTTTGTGGAAAACGGAGATGAGAGCGGAAGTGCTGTGGACACGGAAGGAGCTGGAATCTCGGCTACACCAAGCGGCTCAATTTTAAATACAGATCTTGAGGAAGACGAGGAATTCTCATTGAGATTTAGATTTAGCGTATGGATTGCTTGGGAAATGGCTGGATATTTGATTTCTTCAATTTTGGGTTCTAGAAGGGATGATTGCGGGTTGAGGGTTGGAGCTTGCCCGTCCGTTTCACCTTCACTCGAATCCGAATCACTGGGAAGACAAAACAGATTTCAATTTGAAATCATATTTATTCACAAAAAGCGTATGACTATGTTAACCCACCTTGGATTTTGTGCGAAGAGTTCCTTGAGATAGTTCAGGTACGGTTTCAAGTCCAGTGCTTTTCGTACTTTATCCTCGTAATTTGTGTCTTGGGCTCCATTTTCGGAGTTCTCCATAATGGAGTTATTGGAATTATTGTGCGGGACGACCTCGGCGGGTCTCGGGCTGTGGTTTTGATGATTCCACATTGCCCGTTGATTCTCTCTCATTGAAGAGGCAGGACAGAGGAAGGACCGATTCAAGGATTGTCCAAACGACTCCTTTTCTTCCTAAAAATCACACAGAAAACGATGGTAATCATTATCAATTATTAAGTAAATGCAATTTACAACAGGCGGCGACTTACGCTAACAGCTATGCCCACTGTGCTTGTCTAGTGTTAACTGTCAAAGGCGTAAGGCGTAACAATAATAATTATGACAGAGATAATGAACTAATAGCAATTAGCTGTGGAGTTCGGCTGAGTTGAAAATCCGACATGCACGTCAAACGTGACTGATGCTATTTTCGAACTAAACAAGCGCACGCTTATTCCACACAGGCAACAGGGCTTAACCACACTGAAGCACTATAGCCAACTACACTAACAACTAACTCCAGCGCAGTAGTTTTCACTCTAATTTCGAATGGTTGATTAGTTCATAGCCTGCCAATGTATTATGTAATCCGCAATGTACAATTAATGTCAAATGTCGTAAGATTTCAAGTTTTCACTTACCTCGTGAACACTAACGCGGGAAGGGGAATGCCATCACCACAGTCCAGTTAACAGCGGTCAGCAGGTATCACTGTCACGGACGACACATTAAAACTACAACTAACCTATCAATCAATACCATAACCGATGCTCTGTGTTCAGCTTTATCTATAGTAACTCGAACATCGAAATTAATCCTATAATCCTATTTTTCAGGAATAAAAGAATAATAAATAGCTACACCCGAGATAAACAGAGTTCCCGGCACTTCATTCAGCCGAACAGAGCAGGGCCTAGTCTCACAACCTCATATAAGGTTGATTTGTTGCATTGCGATCTCCCAACCCAAACCCCAAAATAACCGAAAAACTAACCTAATTTATTAAATGCTGAGGTTAAGGCTATTCCTATTTCTTGAAATTGTACACTTAACAAAAGCGTTGGCGTCTTTATGGTGCCGATATCTCGTCGTTAGCTAATGGGCCATGGGCAAAACATGCATAAACTGCAGTTACGCATACCTCCTACGAAAATTCGTAATTACGGTGATGAAATCAGACGTTGATTATAGTACATATACATATGTATAACTGGACAGTAATTACGCAACGCATACCTGCTACGAACATTCGTATTTATGGTGAAAAATCAGACGTTATGATTATGATTGTGCGAGCATATTCATTCATAGCAGAAAACAGGGCATTGTTCATGAGTGGTCCGATTCATAATAGCAGCGACAGTTCGTAATAAAATAAAGTTGCAAGTGTGGATCCTCAACGGGCTGACGACGACGATAATCATTTTATTTGATACGCCTTCCCTCATGAAATTACCAGTCTATTCTATTGATTACAAAATATGAAACTAGTTATAATCGTTAAAGTTCTCATCTTTTCCAAGATTAGACTCATTTAATTATTAGCAATCTTTCATTGAAGTAAATTAAGGTCTCCTCTCGTAAATATAAGCAAAAAAGTCTCTTTTGGTTGGCCTGAGGCAAGGTGGCTACAGCGTTGTGTGTCAAGAAGCCACGACACACAACGCTGTAGCCACCTTGCCTTGGTCTGAGGTAATTCTACAGTAATAGTTCTGCGTAACACTATTAACTCCGTAACTTGGCTTACATTAACCACGCAGGACATTTGGGACGAGACTACTTGTAAATTAGGCATTTTTCTCTTCTAAGTTACCCTCTGTATCTGTTCTCGTTACGCTATTCGTCGTCGCCAGTAGTAGAACTGGTTTCTTCTGCAACAACGACGGTCTCATCTTCTTGAATTATTCTCTTCTTGAAAACAATATTCATTTTTGCTCCCACTCGTTCAGCTTTGCCTCCCGGATAGCAGAAATTCTTAAAAGGCATCTCTTCATCTGAATAGGCTAGTCCAGTCTTCTCAATAATATTCCTCATCTCGTCTTGAGCTGAAAGGACTTGAATATCTTTCCATTCCAATTCAACAGACTTCTTCGGAACGTTGTACCCCATGTCCTACACAAAACCAAACAAAACAAAATCCAAATCTGTAATTAGTTGATTAATTCTTAATTCACATGATTTTGTATTTATGGATGCTTTTCATTGCAAATTGCAATGTCCTTACGTAGTCAGCTGAAAGCTTCACATCAACTAGAAAAGTCCGAGCCACTGCTGGAGTCGCAATAATACAAACGATCCAGGCATACTCTAGGACCCCGGTCTTGATTTGAAACACCATAAACGTATGCTCTTCCACTTCTCCCGGGACAGTGACATGGAACAGTCCAAAACAAGTCTTCTGCGTCTCTCCTAATTATTCAACAAAAACAGGAAAAATTGATTTGCAAATATGCCATTAGTTTGATATTAATTTAAGTGCTAACGCTGCTTGCGTGAGAAAATACCTTTCATTGGGACAGGCAACTCATCCGACGGTTGTAGCTCAGTCAGCAAGCTTGAGAATCCGAAATTTTGGTCGTGATTACCAATCAAATGAACTACCGCCGTCTCTAGGGTCAATTGGTCAACGCAGTATGGACACTTCCAACGACTTTCAAAGATAAATCAAACAAAAAATACGCGACATACTAAATGGGGTCACAGATCACAGTTAAAAACCGCTGTTGTTGAAATTACTTACCGATAAGTACATTCGTCTTCCACATGTGCCAAGTAGTTGGAACCGTTCAAAACTTTATTACAACCAACTTGGTATTGACGACACTTGAATTCGACTTCCGAGATCAAGTTCGTGAAGACTCCATTCAACATGTTAGTCAAGGGTCCGGTCTTTCGACAAGAAGGACAACTCGGTTCCCCAACTATAACTGGTTGTGGAAGATGCCTCGGTCTGTCGAAAATTCTAATTCTGCATGATTCGCAAATTATGTGTCCGTTGTCGCAGCTCAGATATGGCGGAAAGCATAGATCCGAGCAAACCGGACACTCCAAGTTTCGAAGAATTATTTGATGCCGCGGAATAATCGGCGTTGTTTCTTTAGTACTATCAGCCATTGGGAATTCCGAGTAGACTACAATAAGGAAAAATGTAGAGAAGAAATTGATTTAATAACTATGAATATGAATACCTATGTATACATTCCTACTTTATGCTTTGGTAGAGTAACCGTATCTCTTACTATCAAGTTTTCCAAAGTATTTGAGCAATGTTGAAAGTTCCACTGGCTCCGGTTCACGGTTGACGGCGGGGGGTACCACAATCCCATGTGCCTGTGCCAAGTCAAAGCCATCTGGCAGTCTTACGACACCCATACCCCTAGCTCCAGTCACATGTGCTAAGACAACTACGTCTGCGTTTTCTTCATCTTCATCAAAGATGAACTCAACAACATTCCCATCGTCTGCTAAAGCAGAGAAACAAAATCGTAAATCATTAATTACATATGTATGCCTTATCTCAAATCTCAAGCAATCTAGCATAGCCATCCCACAAACAATCCTGCAGAATCATAACGAACATGGACACTGAAACTGATGTGATGTGTACTGTCCTGTATGCCGTAATCTCAAAAGAGTTCGACGTTCGACACAATGCGGGAGATAAGAGATGTGAGAGAAAATTAAATACCTGATCGAGACCGAAGTCCCCTCCGTGCACTTGGGCCTGGGCCTTCGAGTCTAGCAACATCTTGAAGTGCGTTTATATAAACGCGAAGATGTCCGTATCCGTATCCGAAAGTACTCCGCTCAGCTTGCATTTGCGCACGGTCCTCCGCTTCTTTTGCAATCATGGCGCTTCGAGTTTTCCGATCCATATGCCGGAATCGTGGATGAACCAACCAAATCGGTTCCACAGTACGTCTAAAACGTTTCGAGCTCCTCAATATCAAACAAGCTATGGCTGACTTTAAGCAGGGCGGTGATAAATCCGAATGCATGTCCTGGTGAGTCGGTACCTATACAGGAAATACAAATAAGATATGAATTTACTATGTCAAGGTTCACAAGTTACAGGATATGAAAGAAAACCCGAAATTAGCACTCTTCTCGAATTCGAATCTAATTTATTTTATTGGTGAACCCTGACGACATCTAGTCTAGTCAGTGCTTTGTCTATACAGTAATTTAAGAAAAATGACCCGATTAAAAGTCATTTAGAAATACCATTATCATTTGTGTAATAAGGCTAAGTGTGAGGTAGTAGATTAGGATTTAGGATTTCTACGTCCGTAGCCCCGGGCTGAGTGAGATTCTATTCTGTCTTGATTATCTATTCTAGATTAACACGACGTTTCGCTAAAAATCTTGGCCGTTGCCGTCAGCTGTATTCGACAGAGCTGAGTTTATTTCTGTTAGGTTAAGTGTGTTCACATAAACGTATATTAGGTCCAGTTTCCTTAAGTACCCGAATTGAATTATTAGCATAGTCAATAGTTGGTGGCGGCAAACATCACTTTTGACTTTTACAGTCAACAACATATGACATACAATACAGCTTATTCTACCCAGGTTGTCAGTTGTGGTTGTAAGCATTTTATAATTTAATTACCTGTTTCACGTCTGCCTCCACGTGGACTTGGGGTTCGTCGCGCTCCTGGCTCATGTTGGACAAGGATCCCGGCACTTCGGGTCTGTTTCCGGGTACTCCGCCCGGCACTAGACATCTTCGGTGATGGTAACTCATCACAACTCCTTATTCCCAATAATAATGACGAAATCCGCTGAAACCGCAACTGACTCTCTGTCAATCAACAGTTGACAGTCAAAAGTTAAGCACAAATACAAAATAGAATCAACTACTAGGAGACTGCCAATGACAGGCGACCTCTATGTCTGACCTCACTTTTGCTGTGTCTGACGCAGACAAGGCTGGGTACTCTACTGTACTGTCTACTGTCAACTACTGGCAAAGTCAACTGGCAACTGGCAACTTAACTGGTGACTACTCGTGACTCGGAATCGGAACTGACTGACAACTGAGTTGTCCTCGTGATCGAATGATGGCTGACGAGAATATGGCTTCACCAACAACGCACGGAGATCAGACTGAAAGAATGCCACTCCAGCCTAGTCGGACCTGTCCCACGCAAGCGTCAGCTGTAATACACGCCTCTCACCTGCTACGAACACGAAACGAATGTCTCACAGCGCAACGTACAGGGTCAGTCATAATACCTTCCAGCATTATTGGTTTGGTATGCCAAACCCGAACCGTAGTGAACCAAAACTGGACGCCTAATCTGGACAATATAATAATTCCAGATGCCAACGCCTAATTAAATTGTTATTGTACTGTAATAAAAATAAAGCTTGGGTAATTTGGGATCTCGAGTAGTAAAAACATATATGCAGATATTAGAAATGTTCAATGAAAGCAACCGCAGCGCTGTACAGCGCAAATTGGATAAAAAATAGAGCGGTTTTCCGTTTTCTTTCCAGTAGTTTCAATTTTCAATGACTTATTCATTAATAACTTAACCTCAAACTCATATTAGTCCAAGAAGATTTTCCTTGTATTTATGAGTTCTCCCAAACATAGTTATTAATTAATTTACCTATTTATGTCAAAATCTAATATAATTCTAGATCGATATATGCTATTTCGCGTTGTAAGCCCTCATGCAGGTTCACACCAAATTAATTATTCCATTTTCTTGTACTTTTTTTTTACACTAATTTTATTTCCGCTTCCATTTACAATTTAATTATGCCACTAATTATTCAATTGTTCTAAAATCTGCAAATTGTTTGTGGAGTTATACGCAAAAAAAACACATAATTAAGCATTTCAAGCACAAATTGTTTGCTTTTCAATAGCAGGAGAGACGTCAACCGAATATACATAAAAATTGAATCCCAAATACAATCGTGCATATTACTTCTCCTTATTACTGCTTCACCATTTCTTTATGAGATATTCAAATCAATTAAAGTTTACTTATAAGCAATCTAGTCGCCGCCATACGGATTTTATTTAACAACTTTTAAGATCTGGGCACTATTTATCATAAAAAAAATAGATTCCATTCCATTATTCACTCTTCCTACGCGACAATAACGGTACCAAACTTCTCAAATAAAATACCTAGTGGGTTGGGGGCTGGGGTTGATTGAGATTGGGATTAGATTGGGATTCTCTTATTTACCAAATCACATATTTTTTCCCGTCGGTTACCTATTTCATATTTGATAAGCTGTGTTTCTATTTGCATTCAGTTGGCTTGTACTTTCTTTCTACCGTTTCCGTAAAGTTCATGAAGATTTTTTAGTTGTTTACAGAGAGGAGTCTGTTCGTTTGGGTTTCTTTCATGCACAGGAGATAAAATATTAAGTTTAACTGATCTGTATGAGTACCTCATTTTGACCTGGATTCGTGTCTATCACTTTTCAGTATGTACTCCACGGACATTCGTATATCGCATTTGTATTGGTAGACAAGACTTAATTGAGTGGTATTCCGAGAATTTTGAGGCACGAAGTCAAGCTAAATACATACGTACATACATAATTGATTGGTAAAATTGAGTCGGAATCTAGAGAAATCTCGTCAAATCGGAATGAGAAATTTTTTCTGGTTAAGCCCTTTTGGAATTCGCATAGGCATTTTAATTCTAGTGGGTCTATGTCTAATTTACATCCTCTTATTTTACATCGTTTTTAAGTTACACGGTAGGGGTGCACCATTGGTGCCGATTAGTCTGCGTCTTAATTATAATTACGGCACCAGAAACGATATTTATAAGGAGCACAGCTTCGCTGCTGCGACGGACGCACAAATTGCTCAAAATGGAGATCTGAATACTCGATTCTGGCAATTGTCTCGAGGAGATGAATTAGATTCTACCTATAGGATTAGTGCAGGGTTGGTAAAACCAATGACAAATCTCTGGGCTTCGATCGAATTTCCTAATTCCTTCACTGAACAAAGTGATCGAATTTTGAGTCAACTCGTCTGGATTCTGGACAATGCAAGGAACTCAGCAGTGCAAAAACTGCAGGTTAGAAGTTAGCAGTACAATCTTCAAGGAATGTCATAATAAAAATGCTGCATTGCATGTTGCATAATGAGAAGGTCTAACTATGTTTTGAACAGATTAAAAAAATATTGTTCTATGAATCCTTCACCTGGTGGAATTTCAAAGAAACCGAATTTCACAAAGAATGTCCAGGATTTGGAAACAGGTGTGAATTCTTCGATTGGAACGCATCCAGCAGTGTTAAGCCTGACGCAATTGTGACGGTACGAGACGCCTTTCATACCAAAGAAATTAAGCTGAATAACAATGAAATTCTCCAATTCATCGTAATTTCGGAGGCTCTTTTTCATGTTGCCAGCGGAATTCTACGATAACAAAACGTTATTTTGGCCTCATACTGGAGAGGATCTCATCTAGTCACACCCTACGGCAAATGGGTTTACTACAATTCGGCGAGGAGGCGTCAGAAGCAGGGTATAATTTAATTTACTTGTAATTTGTGATATGGTCTATTAATTAGTAACATATATCCAAATTTCAAATACAAATTTCGCAATAGGCAAGACAAAACTAGCTGCTATCGTAATGTCGAATTGTTTCGCCGGAAACAGTCGGCTCGAATACGTCGCAGCACTCCAGGAGCACATTAGAGTCGATATTTACACGGTGCCTGTGGTACCTTTAAAATTGTTCTACTCCCAGCTGTTTTGAGGAAATTGGAAAGAATTACAAGTTTTACTTGGCATTTGAAAATACCAACTGTCGGGATTACATTACGGAGAAGTTTTTCCAAAATGCGCTCAGGTGGGTATGGTATATTTTACCCATTAATGATCGAAACTGACTGATGAGGTGAATCATCGGTAGCGTCTGTTTATCCCTACAGGAATGACATGGTTCCAATTGTACTGGGAGCTCATCCAGCCGATTACCGAGCAGCAGCTCCGGAACATTCCTATATTCACGTTGACGATTTCCCTAGTCCAGCCGAATTGGCGAAGTATCTCCGATTCCTGGACGAAGACGACGAAGAATACAATAAATATTTTGAGTGGAAAGGTTTAGGTGAATTCGTGGATGGAAAAATACTGTGCCGAATATGTGCCCTGACTCACTACGCGGATCTTGTCCCGCCGCCTCCCAACAATCCGGCGGATTTCCTTTGGCAAAATATTTGGAAAAATAACCTCTGTTTAACACCGGGTCAGATCCGCTGGAACCCTTGAAAACCCAGAGGTGCAACTATACACCTGTAACGGATGAGAATCTTAATTTCAAGCTTTTGTGTAAAATGTATGGCATTTTTACGTTCGGAATTAGGGTGCAATTTTGTGCAGTTTTAATTTTTGAATATTTATCTATGCAGAAAATACGAATAAAAATTCCAATTCCAATAACGTACACGTGTACAAGCACCGCATCTTTATTGAAAACCGGGATTCCACATAAAAAGCATCAGTTCTAGAAAAGCATAAAAATAGATCTATCTCGAGCCTGTATTGTATTGTAATAGCACGTATTTATAGTCAATATTCTTTGTATAGGATGTAATTGTTCATGTTTGCTTAGTTGGAGTCGGGATTCGGGTTTTGCTTCAGAAAATCAATATACGATTTTCTTGTGTAATCTCAGATACACAGACGGCAGACTACGGGATACTCGGAAAGTTCACAGCTATAGTCCAGTGTAGCCTAACGTACAATACCGATAAACTATATGAGGAATTATATCCTCGATTTCTAGCATTTACGCTACTCGTATTACTTGTGTATGTATTCGGATTTAGGAAAAGGTCAACCACTCTGACGCGACCCCGGGCTGCGTATCGCTTAAATTCAGCATTGCTAGCTTCTAGCGTCTATTTGAATTATATACAGTCTAATTACTATTGTCCCTGTGATTAGCTTAGCGTATAATAACGAGTCGCTACGTGCCTAGACCGCCTATGCCTAACTTACTCAAATTCAATTGACAAAAAATATTGCCAATCTTCGATTGACCAGCCTAAACATGTCCAGTATACCTATGCCTATACCTATTCGTTCCTGGATAAGGGTTCGAAAACCTCATTTAGCTGATTAGCTCTTGAAAGATCCGGTACGTTGTTCATCGTTAATAGGTTGATATGGCTTCAAAGATTTAACTAATATACCTTTGAACTATGAACTAGTATTGCACAGACAATTTCACAGTTTTTTAAGTATAATCTTGTATTGAGCGTCGCCTATTGTTTGTACATTTGTTTCCTACATCGCGAGCGGTTTCAATTTTCAAAGCCAATTGTTTTTCTTACAAATTAAATTATTTAGATTGGATTTGTTTACACGCTTGGAGGATTTCAAAACATTCTGGTAATATGAGACTTGTCGACTGTGTTCCAGTAAGATCCTTTAAAATTCCAATCGTCTCCTTGTCTCTCAAACCAATTTGGGGTCATGTCCGGTTTAGTTTTCAGGAATTTTCTTTGAATGTCTTCCAGACGCTGTTTCTCAATTGAGGCGGCTTCTAGGTCTCCGTCCTCGAGACTGCGGACGTCGGGTCGATGTCTGAATTAAAATATGGTATAGAATTTATTGGAACTATTGATATTAAATGTATCTGCAAGTGATTTTGTAAGTTCATACCTTGAGTCGGTCGGACATGCTGGTAAACTTGGAAGAACTTGATTTAAACTCATTGCGAAGAGCGTGAAGTGATAATACTGAAAATATTTTATGTGTTGTTTTAGTATTCCGTATTTCGCGTATACTGTAAAATTTCAGAATGGAAATTGATTAGAAACTTACATCTGCCGTGTCCTCCGGCTTAGGATTAACTTCCCAGAGCGTATTCGAGTTCGGAATGTCAATTACGACTCCGTCTGATTTCGGAATGGAGTCGTCTGGGTTTTCAGGAGATAGATCCTCATTGGTTGGCTGCATTTATTGGATCAATCAATGAAATTATAATTTAATACAGATAAAGAGTAAGTTAGTGTCAGCTAGCCTTATAATATTTATGCACCCGTTTAAAAGCTACAATATATTTTTATTACCTCCGACGAAGTACTGAACGAACGAATTGATAAAGAATTGAATTTCTGGAATATTTTCCTGGGTGGTTTCGGGCTAACGCTAGGTGACTTCTTATTCGGATCCGTTGACGGCTCACCCAGTAACCTAAATTGTAACAGTGTCCAAATGTTGCAAGTCGTGTTTTTACAATAGTTCTAAATGCGCTATTTAAAAATTTTAAATATGGTATGGGTATGTACTTGAAATTGTGAGCATTACTCTTCATGTATTCCTCGTAAGACTCCATGTCCGTGGAGCGAAGGGAGTCCGTCCATTTCCCGTACAAATACCGCAACTTCTTCTTGCTAATTTACAAATATAAATTCAATGGTTATTGAACTATTTACAAGATATAATAATATTTTCAATTGACATACTTCCGGTCTACCAGAAATCCCTCGACGCGATGCAGTTCATTATGAAACCATCCCGTGGGTTTGAATTGGAGAGTTATTTTGAGTCCTGTTTCGGCACAGGAAATCTCCATGCTTCCATGATGCTCAATCCAGAGCTTTCCAACAATTACATTGTGAATGGAGCAATTCACGTTGTTCCAGGTGTAAGTCTCATTGAATCTGGATATGCGGACATGCAAGAATTTTTGGATTTACATTTTTAGAATGCAGTATTGTTAGAATTATAATCAAACTTACTTTTTCAAATGAAGTTCCAGCTTTCCTTTCGGATGAACCTCGACGGACTTTCCCCATAGTTTGATTTTCGGATAAATCCAACCATGAAATATAAACTTGTCCGACTCCGCGTGAAAGGCGGAAATAGGTGGATGGTGAGAGACTTGCTCACATATAAATCTAAACATAAGAAGAACCACGCTAGGATTAATATTCCTACGATTTTGAAGCCCCATGATTCGTGAATTGATATTCAGAGGAAGCAGAATTTCGAAGCACATAAAAACTGCCGTTGTATATGTAAGGATCAGAGCTCAAAACCAGCCTACGCCCGAAATGTATTTTTGAAAGGCGGAATACCTACTCGAAACCCCAACCTAACACAACATAACCTAATTTATTTAACTATTTTTGAGCGTATTTCGTTAGGTTAGGTTAGGACGATGATTTACTATATCTTATTGAACACATATTTTTCTATTTTATCTTACAAATAGCTTCAGCTGTATATACTAACCCAACATAACCTCGTCAAGATGGGCCAATATAGCTTGGATAACTAAGGTTAGGTTCTGAAAGAATTAATTTGGAGCGCAGTCAAGTAATTGTCACATTCAGTCACAATTTTTTTATATTTCGGGCTTTGGTCGTTTTTTCGTTTCGGTCAATAATGGGTGATATTTAGCTCGGATTTTAACATATTCACAGCATCAAAACCGAACACAATCTGTAAAATTTCCAAACTCCTTTTCTACCTACCTATGCATAAATTTTATATTTTCTTCGACCGGCTATTGGATTAGGTAACCATAAACATCCTGAGATGATGAACATTAATTTCGGAAAATAAATGATTTAAATCCTTACTTGAATCCATCCCGTTCCAACTCAAATGTTTCTCCAAAAAGCGGATTGAAGGGCTTTCCGAGTCGATTACAGTTGCTGGCAAGGTTAGAAATGGCAAATCCACTGACAATCTAAACGCATACAGGCATAGGTACAGAATATTACAATAATTGCACGAATAGGCGGAAATGGTAATCGATTTCAGATGTGCCCACAGTAACTCAGCACAATAGTATTGGTATGTAGCATAGAATTTGAATAGTGAAATGGGCATGGTAATCGATAGAAATATCTGTTGAATTTCATTGCACGAAGCATTTTGACGCATATTATTGCTATTGAGCTCGAGGCCATCCATTCTCATTCATTACCCTCATTTCCCATTACCAGCATATGAACATATACAACGCATTTATTTACAATAGAAATAGATTGGATGTTTTAGCTCAGAATTCCGAATACCTGAATTCTCTCGAACTCATTCTTGGACTCAATGTCGAGCAGGTGACTGTACTCCAGCGACTCGGCAATTCGTTGAAGAAAGGAAAGTGGTTCATTGAATTGAACGGGCATCGTTATTTTGGACAAGTCCTTTCCCACACAGCTCTTGAGAACAGACCAGATGCTCAGGTCATTCTTCGGTGTCTTTGCAGGCAGTTTCGTCCTAATGGAAAATACATTAGTCGTACACACAAACTGCATTATACTGGATAGTAGCTTAAGATTAGTTCGCCTTTCACCTGTAGCTTAGGAAATTTCTTAAGTGCCTATTTCTGCTACTAAGACAGTAAGACCAGGGTAAGGTTTCAGACCAAAAATTATTTGGGTCAGTATTTCACTGACTAAGACTTATAGCGTATCGATTAACATTTCTGACAGACAATTCAAATACTAAATACTTCAATACCTATAAATTGCCTGCATCCGAAGTTTTATTGCTCCCGAGATTCAGCTGCTTATTGTAAGGATCTTAACATTTACAGTGAGCAATTTATAATTATGAACGTCAACTAGGTACCTTATGGAGACTATTATGTAAATTCTGTGTATTTTTATACCTTCTGCGCTGGGATGGCGTAATACGCTTCAGCTTTCGGCTAGGCGCTTATGGCTTGCTATTGATTGCAAAGTTTAATACCCACCGCAGGTGTGCATGTTTATGCCAATACCTAATACTTTAAGAAAACTGCATACTGTATACAGTACTGTTGTGGTTTATTTTTGTGGTGCCTTACCTCACACGACCAGTACCGTAAAAGATACATATAGTTGTCTTACTGCTAGAAATGCTTACCCCAAAATACTGAGGCCCAATTGGCCATTCTACAAAAAAGATTTACCAAATACACATAACACATAGCCTAGAGTGAAAGTCCGTTTGCCTTACCTGTACTGCGTAGGTTCCATTTCTCAGCTAGCCGTCAACGTCAGCCGTGGTAATTTACCTCGAAATCGAAACTTTGGCAGGTAGCTGTCTATCCTGCACCTGTCCGACGTCGGAGGATTAAGAGCTGGCTGGACTACGAACGATAGTGTCTACTTCTGAACTGAAACTGAAGGTGCTAGGTCTGCGGAGACTTGTCTATATTATATGTGTGAGGAACTTTGGCAGTGAATATCGATTTGCGCATAGAGCGGGACTCGTTGTCGTCCTCGTCGTCGTCAAGTCCCAAGTAAAAAGGCTCTAGAGAAAGCCCTTCAAAGTCCGTGTGCTGCGGTGTGAGTTGGGCATGGATGAGAAGAATTCTGATCTTCTGTTCCGAAAACTTTCTCCCAAATAAATTTCTCCGACGAGGCGTTCATGTCTTCTCTGAGGCTCAAAAGAGAAAGTTTTGGGTCTTTAGAAATAAAAGCACGGAATCGAGTGACACCGCTCCTGCCTGAGAGCTCTCTGCATGCGAGGAGATAAAGGCCACAGGGCAGTAATCTGAGCTTTCCAATTATCTGTTGCAGTCAAGATTCATGGGGTTAGTGCAGGGAATACCCAATACCACATACCGATTATCCGTAACAAATGTCTCAATCTCAACTGTAATTTGATCAAATCTGACTAAATTCTTGAACAATGCTTGAATTTCACTTATCTTTTAAAGCCCCCAGCAAAAGCAGTTCAGTGTGTAATCTAATCGGATTTACTTACCCATGTAAACGTATTAATTTAATGAAATCTAATCTAAATTACAATGAGATTACATAATTTCCAGAAGATTTAAGCGAACCCCAAGTTATGCGTGTGGGCGTCATTTCTCACAAGACACTACTCCAGAATATTGTGTAGGTGGTATTCTCTATTGCCCATAGACGTAGATTGTAACTGTAAAGCTATTATAGTAATGTCTTGAATTTTTGTGGCATCTGTAATGGGAAAGCGTTTGCAATGGACGATGGAAATAGAACCTAAACAATAAACTTGATAATTGACAGTGTGTAATAGTGTAATTAGTCAATATTATATTATAGGTATGTTATACGGAGCTCTTAAACTATCTCATTTTAACACATGAGTTTTGAATTTTGCACATGATATCAAATCATCTAAACTAATGAACCTGCATCAGTTCACGCACCAATTAACTTTCCAACGTTGACATATCAATCGTCTGATTCCTTTGTCGACTACGAATGATAGTAGCGTCATTTCATTATTCTAGACCATGTCTTCATGAGCTAAAATTACAGGATAATACCAAATTATTGAGATAAGTACCGCAAAAATTTAAAACATGAAGTTGGCCTTAAAGTGGTAAGCGATAAAGACTTCATGGCTATTTATGTACTAATTAATGTTCTACGTCTACGATCTAGTCGTAATCTGACCTATGCGCTATCTTAAACTAACCTGTTTGTAACTTTAACCATTGTTTTGTAAGTTCGATATTGTAGCTGATTATGAAATGCATCCACTGAGTTACGCAAGGATTAATCATCCGTGCATCTACGTAGGATGATACAGTAAGCTTAAAGTTTCTGGGTTATGCAAGCCTATCACAGCCTAGCAGGAGAAAGTCCGGGAGAAAGCTGTGAGGGGTCTGATCTAACGAACGATAACAATATTTTCCTCATGTATAATTGAGAGCCGGCTGGCACGGACGTATCATTCCAGCCCAGGCACACTGGAAATTCAATTTCATCAGAGAACTAAAATATACAGGGCATTCGGAAGAAAGAAATAGGTTATGCCTTCTCGAGTAGATATGCCATTCACTCTATCCATACTTGCAGTTAGTGCACCTCTTCCAACGCCCAATAAGACATTTCCCATATTCCACATCCAGAATTTATGGGTGATGGGAAATGGTTCGCAGCCGCCTTTTCGCCTCGGTGAAAATAAAATCCCAATCTCAGAAATTAATGCTCGAGAGTGAATCGAACCGCCTTGTCTTTTGTACTCTCCACTATCATGGGAATACGAGGAAGGAGAAAGTGCAGATGAAAGCGAAGGATTGGCAGTAGACGCAGTGATTCTCCGATATTTCAAAGCGGTTGCTGATTTTGGATTTTTGCCATTTACGGCTTTTTCCACATATTACTTAAATTCGTGTAGAATAAAACTTCATCTGACGGCGATTCTAGTGTAAACCCTATACACATGCATTGACTTTCTTCTCTTTCTTCAACCGAGTCTTGAACCGTGAACCGTATATTTTACAGTACACTAGAACTTATTTAGTCGGTGTTTTGCGTAGGCTTCTGAAGCTGTCTGGGCCGCAGCTGCTGGTTTCGTTTCGTTTCCTATTTAGAGTTTTTATTATCTTTCTCGAGCAGAAGAGAACGAACGGATGGATGAAAGATGAATTTTAGAAAATGCGAAAAATGGGAAGTAGAAAGTAGACATAAACATCTATAGGGACTGAGTGCTCCAGAATCGAAAGGTCAAATATCAGTAAGAGCAAACACATTAAAGACTAAACATGAAGTCCTAAAGGTATAACACACACGCCATAACCTGATCCGGGAACTTGAGCTTCCACCGAACACGCCCAGATTGGATTAGTGTTAATTAGGGAAAGGATACTGCTAACGCCAGCAGACTCGCTTTCCCTACTGTGCACACACTGTGGATTACAAATTAGCTTCATTATACCATCTGCTTGTCTTAATGACATTGGTTTAGCGGTCGATACGACAAAATACTGGAAACTGAATTGGGATAATCTCATTAGTGTCGCTGTCACTGGAAGCTTAGAACATTAAATATACCTATGGTATTTATAAGGATTATCCGGCTCTACCGCGAATTCTTAGTTCACTAAGGTATATTCCGTATAAGTTGGTCAAGCAGGGCTGTACTGTTTATTATCGAATTTTGTTAACCTTCGAAAAAGGCATATTCATAGAATTTTGGAATCGGTGTTGCGTTGCCTACCGTCGATAACAGTAGGGATTATTAGCGTAGTACGGATTGCACATTGCTTGAGCGTATTGTTGTTGCTGGTAGGCCTGATACTGTCGCTGTTGATGAATCTGCTGTTGCTGTTTTGCAGAATCCGAGAGTGTGTAGTAATTGCAATTATTGGCATAGGTTCCGGGTGCCATTGGAAAACAGCTCGGGTCACACGGAAGAGGACAAGGAGGAGGACACATTGGGGCACATGGGTTAGGGCAGCAAGGAGAAGGAGCACATGGATTAGGGCTGCAAGTACCAGGCGCACAGGCGGGTGGAGGGCTGCATTTTGCCGTACCAGCATTTTCATGAATCACGAGTTCTTCACAGTCGTACTGCTGAGGTGGTTCCGGGTTCTTGAGCTCACAGCCTGGTTGGGGATAGTGTGCAATTTTGATCGTGGTCTTATGCGTAATCTTGCCAGGGACTTTGAAGCAAATAGCTCCCATGCCCTTACTCAGCGTCACTTCCCCGTCTTTTTTGTGACGATGAGAGTCACCGCTGCTCTTTTCTTGGCTGGATGATCCGCTAGTGTCCTCGTAGGATGCTGTCACGTCCACGTCCATATTGTATGCCTGGAAATAATTTGGATTAGATATTTGCTTAGATTATGAAAAATCCAGATATTATGATTTTGACCCTGTGATCTGTTCCACGGTCTAGGTCGAAATACCAAATTCTAACTGAAGTTATTAACTTACCGATGAGTCAATAGTAGTGTTCGTATCCCGTCGGTTGGATGATTTATGTTTGGTTGACTTTGACCGTGATTTCGACTTCTTCTTTTTACCCTTCCCCTTGCTTTTCTTGCCTTTACCACTTTTCTTCCCATCTCCGGCACTCTCCAGGAGGCTTTTCAAGGGATCGCCACTACTCTGGTGCACAGCCACGATTTTCTCATCCGTCTCCGGGTCAATTCCAGGAGAGGGTTCCGGAGGACGTAATGGAGGTAACGTCACATCTCCAGCTGTCGCTGCTGGTTTAGCTGCAGCTGCAGCCGGTGCACTAGCTGCTGTTGTTGGTGCAGCCTTGACCGTGACATTACTGCCCCCACTGCTGTTCGAATATTCCGAATAGGAGTCATTATCATTCTCCACGACTTCGGCCATTTGGACCACAGGATTGTTGTTGTTCCATGCTGCCACTTTCTTGGTCACGCTCATCTCGGAGTCGAGTCGGAAGGAGAGGTCAGACATCTTGGATGTTCGGCGTAATGGTGTCCCAGGGGTCAGTGGACGGCGCATAATTTCGTGCAATGTTTCACGGGACACAGAGATATTCGTGCTGGCTTCACAATTTCGAACTTCCGGTTCCTGTAGGATTAAATTTTTGGAATATTGAATAAAAAGCGATAAGGATGAATTTAAATGCAGTTTTTGTTCGGACTTTTTGAACTGTCAAATTCAGTTAGTCACAGTTTACATTTGAAGTTAACGGAAACATTTTTGCTCGGCCCGTATTATATTCGCAATGGTTGAGCGCATTTACCTCCTCTGGGTCTGACATGATGAAGTTTATGTTTTCACAAGCACAGCACAGAACTGAACCAGACTATTGAATTTTAGCTATCGCCGATACCGATGAGTTATGGGAAACAGAAAATTTGAAATAAGTACCATGCAGTATTTTATTAACAATCGGTACTTTTTCTAGAAATATGCAAATTCTAAGCTCAATTCCAAATTCAAAGCTGAAATGCCATGCCGTTTGTTCCGCACCGTAATTACTTCACGTGCAAAACAAACTATCGCTAAGACTACAAATACACCCAGAAATGTCTTGAGTGTGTTTGATGAAAATCTTTATAAAATTTAATCAAAATTACTAGTAAAAATTTTATTAAATCACCTGTCATGTGTCAAAGTTAAGAATTCCTAGTTCAAAAACTTTAATAAAAAAAAGTGCTACCTGACGAGTCAAACAGCTAAATCGGAAGAAATAGGGACCATGAGCGCTCAAGAAATGAGGGGCTATCCACAGCCTCCACCAATACCAGTAGTATGGCCGAAGGAAACCATACTTGCCATCGAACAACCGGGCCGAAGACGAATGAGTACCCTCCGCCGAGATTCATTGCCATTCTCTAATCGAAACCAAAGGATCCGATTCAATTCCGTCGATGATCGGTTCATGGCCAGCAAACGAGGTCCCCATATTCCTTCCGAAGATCGAGGTGTTGTCGGCTCCGCCCTCCCCCCACCCCATAAATCCATCCTAAAACATACCAACCATGAAATCTTAGTAGATAGAAAGCGTGAGGGTAGCGGAGGATCATCATTATCCCAGATACCAGAAACCACCACGGATTTCAATGGGAAGGCCCTGACCAACGAAGATGCTTTATTTTGTGCGAAAACCACTGAAACTGCTTCCATCATATTTGCGAGTGCTGAAAGGCATATTCGAGGAGCCGTGGATATTCTCACCTTTCCCTGTACCACCGCTCAACAGCCGAATCGAGTCGATACCCTCGGCAGGGTCAAGAGTTTTTTCCTGATAATCACCGAAGGGCTTCAGAAGATTCGGCAGGTATACGAGGTTGGCGGAACGGAGCGGATGCGGGTAGTCGTCTCAGAAATGGAGCGTATGCGAGGAGATGCCAAACGTTTGCTCGCAGCAGTCAAAGACGTGACCAAATTCAATCGAAAGGTCTTCAAGCGATGGTCTGGTTTACTACGTCAGAAAGGAGCATTCCAAACAGATCGACAGGATCTTTGTAAACCCCCGCAGCTTCCGCTGTACGCCCGGACCATGCCGGAAAACGTGACGCTCTACGAAGACGTGATGGACATGGGTGGAGTCTTCATCGGGTCCTTCATGATTCACTGGGCACCGGGTCGCCTGGCCTTCCGAGCCGAGGATGAGGAAGATGAGGATGTCGTGGAATTCGAGAGCTGTCCCATGGAAGTTCAGTTTGAGCTACTCCTCGAAGTCATGTGGCATGTGAGGGATATGCTGAGATACTCCGAGCAATTCATGATCATTGGGCTGGGGAACGTGAAAAACACGAGCCTGGCTGAGAGCTACGAAGCAGTGAAGAGTAGGATTCTGGACATGGAGTTTGATAGTTGTTTTGACCCATTTTGTGCTCTTGAGCTTCGGGCTGTACTCGCTGATTTGGTGACCAGGAAAGGACTGCTTCTGAATATTACCGAACAGGCTCTGATACATTTGAGGTGGATTTACAAGTTGACCAAGACTCTGACTCGATTCAGTCACCAGATTTACACGAATATGAACGGAGCAAAACGGAAAAGGCTTCGAAGGGTCATTTGTTGTTTACCAAAGTATGTGGAGTATGAAGATCTCGTATTTGACTTTTGTCCAGCTGCGGACATTTATCTCGATGCCCCGGCACCGATGACGGCTAAATTCCAGCAAATTCTGTACGTTCTGTAACTCATTAAACATACGTCTGGACATAGTTAATTTGCTAACTGACTAATTTAATTTGTTATTTACAGTATACTATGCCTCAAGGAATTAGCTCGGCAAGAAGGGCGAGATGATGACGAGTCATCGATAACAAGGCCGCTGAGAGATACACTGAAGCATTAAGAAAACCTGGCTGAAGCCGAAGCCAAGTCAGGAGCAGATTTTTTAGGTTCACGAATTACAGTAAAGCTAATAAAAAGTATGTATACGAAAATGTATACTCTTCCGATTTCGGAACTACTGAAAACAGTGCCTGGTTACGCTCACGAAACGACTTCCGTGCCGTGTGTCTTTGTGCAGTGGTTACAGAATTAGATAAATTAGTTGATTCGTTGTACGTTTCTGTATTGTAATTTACCACAACAACATTACCTGCGTATAAGATTATGTTCAATAAAACAATAACAGTTTTATTTTGCTCAAACACTGTTTAATGATTCGTGTTGTGCATTAATTCCCTCTGCAACTCCTATAGCACTATGTGCATGGAGGTAATTATCGTTCAAAATTAAAATGGGGTTGATCTCCATAAACCGCATTCCATTGTGTTGTGGTTTCATAATCTTCTAAATTCAAAATTAGCGTTGTACATTACCTCGCTTGGAGTTCAAAATGTCCGAAGGTAATCAATATTTCAGTTTGCGGGCAATATTTATCGGTCTACAAACGTAAAAAATTCGTTGAGAATCCAAAGAAATGTTCCGCGTTTTGTAAAGCCCAAAAATCGTAAATTAACATACTGAAATTACAGAACCTATTTGGGAGAATACGGAAGAAGACCCGGATAATGCTGATAACGCTGACGAGGATGAACCGGCTCAGGTTCAGGATGTCCGGCCTGAATCAAGCCAAGCAAAGGAAAACAGCGACCGTGCTCCGGATACTGGTACAGTAGTTTTACCAGATTCTAAGACTGGTACGTAGCATTTATCACTGTGTACAAATCTTCTGATTCAAACGAGTTAGTGTTAGGAAGGTTCCTATTTAATTCATTTTTCCAGCACCGGAAGAAGTGGTTAACCCAAATGCCCTGTCACCCACCTACTCCATGGTGAGCTACTGTCCCTTCATGGGCAAATGCTGCTTCTACCCGATGAACCTAAATATTCTGTCATTGGGAATCACGCCCTGTGCCGATAATTGCACGACATTGACCGCCAAAACTAAGAACATATGGGAGGACAAGGTTCGAGTCAATGTAGACTGTGATATCACTCCGACTCAACAACAACCAGAGCCAGAGCCGGTACCCGAAGTGCGGAAATTTAAGCCAAGAAAGAAAACTTTGGTAATTCATTTCATGCCTCATCGCGCAAAATATCATAAATCAATTTTTGTCCGTTTATGATTGCAATCTTGACTTGCAATTCCGTATCACAGGATCCGGTTGCAGAGGAGCCAGGTACGTCGAGGCCTGCACCAGGTCCACCATGTCCACCAGGTAAGGTGGAAGTCCAGGTTTGTACCCAGACTCGGAACGCTGCAACTGGGACTGACGAGCGGACATGCGAAATGTTCACGATGCCCTTGAAACAGGGTTGCGGATGTAGCGTAGACGCCCAAGGATCCTACGTCGCTCCAGCAGCCCCAGTTTTTGTCCGTCAAAAAACACCACCACCCCCTCCCGTGGTAGTCCGGAAAAAATCGTCACCGCCACCACCACCACCACCGGCACCCGCCCCAGTTATTTACCCAACTCATCAGCGCTCTCCGAGTGAGATTTTCTCCAAGCATAAGATCATGGCAGCCGTAAATCTTGACCTCATCCGGAAAGAATCTCAGGCCAGCGTTCGCGGTCTCCAGCCCGGAATTTCAGGAATTAAGATTTTTATCGATGAGCAAACCAAAAGCAGGCCTCAAGTTCCGAATATGGGTGATCTCTATGATTTTATCGACTACTTCTCGAAAAAGGATGGTAAATAGCATTGGCATTGGATAACCGAACGGTATTTTATGGTTCTTAAGTTGACAATAATCTATAACTGATGTCAGGCTGCAAATACATCGGCATCCTGGAACAAATCTTCATTGAGTACTTCGAGAAAACCAAGACAGACATTTTGTTTGGAGCAAATGATGTTCCAGATCTACGGTCGAAAGCGGAAAAATCACGGAATGATATTACCGAGATTTTCAAGGTACTTACATGCATTTACAGATCGGAATTTACTAAAAACGGTAGGTAATATCAATTTCAATTTACTACTTCAAATTTCTCCAGATTGTTCAAGTTGAAGAGGAAAAGCAATTACAAGATTATGATTTCCCGGCCGCCCTGGAAAAAGACTGCCAGGTCTTCGAGATTGATTACATGTCCAAAGTCATGTTGATCGGAAAGGTATAAATATGTCAAATTGTACGATATCTGAATTTGGCTAATTCTACGTTTATTTTCAACAGCTGCATAATTACGGGGTCAAAATGATTCTGTACTGGATTCGACTTTTGGAAACGAGAAAGAAGGAAATCCTACCGGAGCGAGTCTATGACGTTGGGACCGAGCTAATGGCTGATGTAATGGTTATTTGCTACGGACTCTTCACTAAAATTGCTGACTTTCTCGTCGCGATCGCGGAACATCCAACTGAACGACAGCTCCAGAGCTATAGCTTGGAGTTCTTAATCAGAGCATTTCGTCAGTAAGAAGTGCATAGTGGATTATAAATTAATATCGATTGCGTAATACAATTACTGACCCTTTTCTGTTTTAGCTTGGTTGACTGTATCTGTGATGAAATCGGAGCTATTGGGGAGTCGTGCGGTCAAGTCATGATACGAATTCCGAATATAACTCGACAGAAAGTAATTGACATCATGACACTTCTCTACAAGCAAGTCAACTTTGCACATTTGAGCGTGTCCCGAGCCATGGAAGCCATTGCTCCAGTCCTGCATCTCTACCATATCCGTTACGGGATTATGATAGGCTACACACCGAAGAGAACGACAAATAACCCTAATTTCAATAGTAATCCCAATGCAAAAAGGCAGCAGCGTCGGCGTAGCAGAAATTCAGCCGGGTACTAGAAGATCGCCTGCTTTCCTCTAATAATTAATTACATGCATCCAGTGAATTCCAATAAATTACCTCAACTGACTGCACTACTACACGGAGCAATAAAGAGAACAACCAGAAGAAATGGCTTTAAAAGTAAACTATTTAATTCTATGTATTGAACCATTATTACATTGGATCGCATAGAAAAACTACGGTAACCGGTAACCCATGCCATAACTTACTTACCTACCCTTACATACTACCTCAGTCTTGAAACGTACGAGGTAATACAATTTGTGTTAAATATTTAATTTAACCGTAGAAAAACAGTCTTGAGCTCAATACTAATGCTAGTTGAACTAGTCATTCACTGAGTCATGCCATAAGCTACATATACATAATGCTATACCCGAACCCAACCCTATTTATATTACAGTTTACAGTGACCAGCAAGTACATTAGTAACAGTTCTGGAAAAACCCTTAAATTACCCATAACTAAACAAATAAATACCTACCCACCCATACTTAACCTATTTGGTTCTCAGTTTAGGCAGTGAACGTTGTTCTATCATCAATTATTAAATTAAGTTAATTACGATTTACGCATAAATCGCACTAGTTCTAAGAATTCCCACCCGTTCGTTTTCAGCAAGAGTGAATTAACTTTGGATTTTAGCCGTGAGTATCAAAGTGAATTTATACAAAATAGTAGGCACTTGTGTTAAATATTAGAAAATAAACCTAAACCTATATTCGTAAAAGTCATATTGTGCGCCATATTTCTTCACAACACCGTTCACACGCCGTGTGAATTATTATTCGCGCGTATCGAAATCATCAACTTTATAAACTATGAGCAACCAGATTTTATTTTCTAGTTTCACCCCAAATCTTGGTCCCATGCATTACAAATTACAAGTCTGTAGTAAACTCGTAGGTATAGCAAATCGCCAGATAGTTTCGTTAGCTCTTAAAAATTAACGCGCTTTTCTGTATTCTGCATGCAATAATTTAAATAAATAATATTCGACTTGCAATATTACTCAGTTTTCTGAACTTACTTTCTCACCACTTTTAACGCTTGGTTGGAGGAGCAAAGGTCATCACATCGCGGAAGAAGGCGTGTTCCATAGCCACTTTGGCAGAAACTCTCGTGGCAGGATCGTACGTCAGAAGACAAAGTAGTAGTTGATAAGCATCCGGATACGAACCAAGAATCGGAACGAAAATACGGATGTCCTGTTTCTGCCATTTTGGAAAGCAGGGTTTGTAGTCCGGCATATTGCTCACACCTGGCCAATTCTCCTCACAAGGAGTCCCCAAAGTTCGAAAGATCCGAAACATTTGATCAATCTCAGAGTCACCGGGAAATAATGCCTTTCGAGTTAACTGTACAAAAATTCCAAGTTCAATAAGCACACGTGTAACGTGTAATTCTGGTAAATATTCATAAAAAAATGCTCACCATTTCAGCAAAAATGCATCCAACACTCCAGAGATCCACTAGAAATACGAAAAAGAATTAAGCCTGAGTCATGACTTGTTTCAGAAATCTCTTCGGCTTCGGATTCGGGCTGTAAAACTTCTATTTTCAATTACCTGTTGTAGTGTAATACTTGGTTCCGAGGAGAACTTCAGGTGCTCGATACCACAATGTAACAACCTGTGCAAAAATTGAAAAGTTCATTGAGTACTGAATTAAAAATACATATCTGTTAAATATTAAGTAGATATACTCATTTTCAAAAGAAATTACCTCATGTGTATAAGTTCTCATTGGAATACAGAAGCCACGAGCGAGACCAAAATCGGCAAGTTTAAGATTTCCACGTGAGTCCAAAAGTAGATTTTGAGGCTTGAGGTCTCGATGAAGAATTCGATGAGTATGACAATATACTAAGGCTCGGAGAAGTTGCCACAAGTAGGACTTCACTTGTGGAACGGACATACCAGCTGGATTATCATCAATGTACCTGTTGTAATAATGGCATAATGCGTCTTAATTCTAGAAATTTCTAGAAATCCAGCTTGGCCCCAACCCAAACGTGTATTTCCAATATTCACTAACTTTTTCAAATCCATTTCCATGAATTCAAAGACGAGGTATAATTTCTTCTCAGCATGAATGACATCAAGAAGGCGGACGACGTTAACATGATCCAGTTCCCGTAGAAGTGAGATCTCCCTGACTGCTGTACTGGGTATTCCTTCGGATTCTCTATAAATTACCGAAACAAGCAAGATATTAAATCTGTAATCCGTAGAAGTAAAAACACGAGTCAAAATTATGTAATTCTGTTTAGACAAAATAGAGCCTAGCCACGAATCACGGACAAACTGATGTATCAGAGACAGAGCAAGTGAGGTAACCAGAGCTGTGATACAGGCAAAAGATATAGACTGTACTCACAACCGAGGTCACCTACATGCCGAGCCCAAACGTTGTCCCATGAATCCTGGCCTTGATTCCCATCACCAGCTGACACGGACAGATGACCCAACACCGGAAGCTAAAATTCAAATACAACCAAATCCAGCTAAATCCAGCAGCATTTACTTACGCATCCAAACGAATTCTCTTGAGAGCCACAATCCGATTGTCGTGCTGACTATCCTTGGCTTTATAGACGATTCCGTATGTCCCTTCCCCAATTTTTTCCATTTTCTGGAAGCGCTCCATTTCCTTGCCAGAAAATAGTTCAGTCTGAAAATAACATATGACATCAAAAATTACAAGTTACGAGAATTAAATACTAGGTACATACTTTAAATTAAAATTGAAAGTCTACAATACAATTCAAGCTGGAAGCTAGATTTATCGACATACCATGATGTCTTAAGTATGTTTCATGCCCATGCCATTGTTCCAAATTCCAAATCCAAAGCGTCACATACCACTACTACTACCTTTTTTCTCAACCTCAAACTTCTTCTCGTACCGGACGCCAGTACACAAAAGGTCAAAAGTGGAACGCCCGAGCAGGCTAAGGAAAGTACCACCACCAGAGACAAGAAACAAAACAGGCTCCACGCCGTACAGTCAGATGTCAATCACAAGAAGTAAATGATTCTTGAAATCACTTGCCGCTACCTATCTAGGTAGCTTGATTTTTATTCCTGCAATCAATAATCGGTAATAAATAAATTAATACTTAATTAAATACAAATTATTTTTACATGAAAATCCGAAATGGTAACTTCCAATTTGCGCGATTGAATTGATAGATATTAATTTGTAATTACTCATTAGTCAATAATTAATAATAAATACTGAATACATCAAGTTGCATGTCGATCAGCGCAGCGGTTTCGGCCGAAAATGGATGATGGACCGTGATCTCTGATTTACTGTTTATATCCATGCCATTGCCATGTCCAATACCACGTCACGTAAGACGTATTACTGTATAAAGGCAGGCAGTCAGCAATTAGGTCAAAAATTGACCGATACCAGTTGCACCGCGATAAAAATGGCGTGCGTTTCTGGTCGCCGGTTCCGGGTGTTAGCTGAGCTGATATTAGACGACTACATATTTCTGGAAAACGAAGCGGACAAGTGACAAGAATAAGTTGACTTACCTGTTTATTGTGGTGATGAAGATGACGAGTGTGTGTGGAGAGGTGAATGACTTGGAGGTGCTGGACGAGACCTGGATAACCTTGTCTTTTTTGGTGGGACATGGGAAGAAAGGGAATTTGTGCCTCGTGCGAGTGGGAAAGTCAGCAGCAGCGGAGGGAACGCACGGCACGACTCCAATTCCAATCCAACCTGCATTCCCGCTTCCCGCTTTCTATTGCAAAAAAAAATTAATTTTCTCCATAATAGCAGCAACTGCATTGGATTGGAACCGTTTGTTTCGCTGGGCCGAGAGTTCTTGGCGTCCTTTGCTTATTCACATGGGTTGAAAAATTAACGAAATCCATCTGAATCTCTGAATTGCATTGTTTCGATCACTATTGTTCCCTAAAAGTACACAGTATTGAAACTACATAAGCATTTCATTGTCAGTAAGATAAATACGTATGTATACGCATGTACACATGTGCTGTTCCCGTTAATTTAAATTCTTTTAGATCACATCCGGTAACCAGCATTATTTGTTATTATCTTTCCCTGCTAGAATAACAGAGTAATAATTAATAATATAAATCCTTAGAACTAAT
>JAQFYT010000106.1:0-37338 GCA_034694925.1 Ceratophysella denticulata
TAATTTATGCAATCTAATACTATAGCGTTACCAATTGATTTAATACTGAATTTGTATCTTGTAGGTCCGTTATCAATTTGGGATATGGAATGCAATCGTACGCCAGTTCGAAGTGTCGCCGATTTCAAATCAATCGGTCCAACTAGCCGGTCCCCATTCTCAGAAAGTGATTAGCTTGGACTACAGTGAACTCAATATTCTGGACATGCACCTCGTTGGATCTAACATTGAAATGTTCTGTAAAATCATGTTGGTACGTCTACATCAGAGTTTTTAGACAGGTTTGACCACATTTCTGGAACATATGTTTTCTAACTACGTCGCTTTCTTGATTTGTGCCCAGGTTCGTAAAAATTTCGAGCAGAACACACTGGCCCTCGACCTGTACAACAAGATGAAGAACGACGAGTACTGCGATATTACACTCCGCTCCTCGAACGGTGACACTTTCCTAGCCCACAAAACAATTCTGGCCTGTCGTTCTCCAGGTCTCAGTGAAATGATTGCCAAGGGAAATAATGTGTTGAACCTTCAAATGTCCACTGTGGTTCTCACCGGACTACTTCAGTATATTTATACGGATCGAGTAGATCCGCTCAAGACGCCTCAAGGTCTTCTCAAAATTGCTGAAAATTTGAAACTTCCTGGACTCAAGGTAGCATCTGCTTGTCAAACTCCGTTATTCAAAACCGCATAATAGTATGTATATCATGAAAATGACGCAAATAACGCATTTTATGTTTGTATGTTTCTATTCAGAATATTTGTGAGCGGGCCCTCGTGGACTCCATCAATCCACAAAATGTAGCAAAGTACTTATTGATTGCGGAAAGCTTTCGATGTGAAAAGCTCAAAAAGGCTGGGCTGGCTTATATTGAAGAAAATTCCGGGCTAATTCCGAAGACTATATCATGGAAAGTCATGGAACAGGTATGATGTCGTACAACTAAATATTTTATTTGCACTTATTAATTAAATTAATCCATCAGATGATTCATGTTGATTGTATGCTAATTTCTGTAACATAGGTTAATATGCTCCTATGAATATTCTATAAACTATAAAACGGTAAACGTTAAACCCAATTGCTGAGGCCTGGTAATGTAATACGAGTATATGTAGGAACTAATTTTCCATGACTTTGTCTCTCCTACAAATAAGTATAGTTGCTTTATTGTCACATGTATCATTTATCATGAATCAAAGTTTCTGTTTGGAACAACGGCCTTAAATAAACAGATTCAATAAGACAAAGCTCTATTTTGTATACCTATAGCCTTTTACAATTAGACCTAATTTATTTCAATCAGAGCCAAATAACCTCATATATCCTTGTTCATTTCAGGTAAATCCGGAGCTATTTGAAGAGGTGTGTCAGTCACAGGGTTAGTCTAGCTCGGGTTCAGCCCATACACCCACGCAACACACGCTCCGGAAAAAGCCCTACTATCACTAATGAACCCTTACCCCGACCAACTTTCTCTCCTATGGCTTTCTCTCCCATTGAATTTGAATGGGTGAAAGGCTACATCCTGATCCACCGTGATCCCTGGTAAATGAATCCACGTACATCCATATAGGATGTCCTCATCTCAAATCTCAAGTTGTCCCCCGTGTGCCTATACACATTATTACAGTGAGGTTTGTGTCCCCTGTCAAACCAAAGACTTTTGACTTGATTCCACAAATGCTCTGTTAAGCACATTCCCTGCTGCGTGCAACCCAGCTCTGACATTGACACCCTTGAAGATCAAACGGATACACTAATTGTTCTATTTCTATTCCTAAGATCCTATATGGTTAACATATACCTACCATGTACATATAGCTCTATGCCTATTGTGCTCTTATTTCTCTGTTCAAGTTTCCAACTAATTATTTAATTACTCTTACTGTACAATGCAATTCCAAGTCTAGATTTAGATCATGAATATGTGAATGACGTGTGAGAATCATATAAATTAAATAGTCAAGGCGGCTAATGATAACTTTGAAACTTTGAGCAAGTTTTGAGATTATGCTGCAAGTTTTACTTCTTTCCAGAAATATCTCGTCAAAATCGAACATCCTTTGAGTGAAGCTCGTATTCCATGAAATAACTGGAGTTGGGTAAAAAGCTTTTCGTCGAGTTTGAAGGTTAGACGTTAGACGAGAGATACAATATAGTTAGTTACCTACTCTTCTGTCGGTTGAGTGAGTTTTCCATTAAGATCAATGTTGAGATAAATGATATTAGAGTGGCTACTTCCATGAAGTCGACTATCTTTCCCTCAATCCGTTTGTGTGGAATATTTGAGCAAGGTCAATTGCACGTCAATTGTTTTATAGTTCGATTATTTAGAGGGCAGGGACACACGAGGCTTCTAGATTTTCTCAGGTAGGTGGATAAAAAGAGGGTTTAGATCAAAAGAGTCTACTGGGATGATTCCTGCAGACATGCCCCATACTTAATCTTACCTTCTCTGGTTCGGTTCACGATGCGCTGTACAGCAGGTTTTTTCTGTTCTTGTGTAATATGGATATGCTTGTTTGCCTCAATTTGATTTGTTGGCTCTGCTTTTAAGGTTATTGGTTTGAACAAAAATAGCAGGTAGATCAAGGTAGATCATCAAAGTTTTCATATCCAGTACACGTGCTGTATGTGTATACCTTAGTTTACAGTAAAAAAATGTTGGTACACAACACATATTCCAACAACGCTTTAAGAAATTCCATTGACTTCTAACAAACAAAATTCTACTGTAGTTTATCGCGTGTATATTCTTTGTACTTGGCTCCCATTTAAACTGCCCATAAATAATTTTAAAATGTCCATAAGGATAACAGGTTTTGCCTAGAGAAAGTTTTTCCCTTTTTCCATGATTCACGTTTGCCCATATGAAAAACGCATAACCTAACCTAATCTAAAAAACCTAACATAGCTACCATTTAAACTGCCCATAATTAATTATCTTTTTCCTATGGGCAAACGTGATTCAAGGAAAAAGGCAAAACCTTCAATGGGCAAAACTTGTTATCCTTATGGATATTTTTTGAATTATTGATGGGCCTGGGAAGCAATTGTTCGATATCTGCGTGTATATACCTCTATCTTAAGACGACGGAACTAACAACATGTGCAGAAGACACTGCAATTGAGAATTCACAGAGTTTTAAATTTATTATTCTAGGACCAAGCCAAAATCAAAGACATTTGTTAGTCAGATGAGCTGAATATACTGCATTCAATAGATCAGTATCGAATTGATCATGAAATCATGAGCTAAAATTGTATGGAGGTACAAAACCGAAACCGAAATACAGAAATACCTGAGGCTCCCTGCGATCCAACCCTGCGACCTTAGCTATTTTTAATGCTTTTAACGACTTACAGGATCTAAACTAAGTCTACAACTGTAGAATTACCTGTAGATTTAGCTCAACTTCAATTTACGCACTAAATCCGATAATTACATGGCGCCCTTGTGTGTATCGTATTGTGTATGCATAGCTAATGCAATTTTACAATCAATAAGCCCGCATTCCGACGACAACCTAACGAAAATATTTTCAGCATCGGGTATCTCGTGTTTGAGGTGAAACCCGTGGAATATCATTCTTAATGCTTGACGAGTCATCTTAATTTCACTTCCTACCATATATAAATTCTTGTATCAAGTCAAGGTCGAAACGTTTCGCTAACCCAAATTACACGTGTGAAAAACTTTTTATGACTGGCTGACACGTACATTCCAAAGTACTCATAATTATAAAATTATTGAGAATGTAGAGCCCAACCAGACCCGACTAAAATTCCCATACGCTACTATTTCCAAAACGTCCTTTTCCGTCACCAGCGTGGAGTGGAATACGCACTTGTCCCGAAGAAAATCCCAAACATATTAAAAATTAACTCACTCATCTAGGTCAGCAAAATCAAATCAGTAAATCCAACCCATGCCGACATTCACTCGGGTAAATATTATGTTAATGTATTTACAATCATTAGACATGAAGATATGAATCTCGGTTATAAAAATATTACATTGAATTATTGAACATTGAACTATTTTCACGTAAAGTAAACATGGTCTAGTTTATGTTGAACATACTTGGGGCTAATGAGCAAAAGACAAGACTTCCAAGTATTTATGCTCTTGATTTTCCTCATAGATTTGAAGTATATGGAGAGTGCGTCTTTTGACTGGGACAGGGTCAGGTGTCATGTCATTTCTCAATCTGGTGGGTATAAGGTATATAATTGTGTTTTTTCTTACTTGGGTATTTAATATCAAGTTACAAGACCTCTCATTCATGAAGTATTTGTTTGTACAAAGAGTCAGAGTCAATTCCCAAAGTGTCTTGTAAATCCTTGATACGGACATCCTGTTTTTGAACGATTCATGAGAGTGAGTGTCATAAATTAGGAAAAAGTGAGTGTTGAACTTCACGGACCACACCTCATTAATTACAAATTGTATGCAAATTCCGTATGATGACGTTGAACAAATTATGATTTGCTACTGGTTCGCAAAAACCACATATTCTTCTTCACGTTCTTCATCAAGGTTTCGTAATGTTAACTTAATAATAATAACCAATGATTACCATTTAACGGATCATACATGTAAAACAAATATTAAGTAATTAATTAGGTTTTGCCTAAATCAGCAAATTACCATTGATCAGTTACCTGCGAAAAAACGATCACTGTCCTAAATAATATATTAAAAGGAACACCTTTCTTTCCTTACATAATCTCAATTATCCAAGCTATATGTACCCGTTTTAACAAGGTTAGATTAGTTTCTTATTCTGCTAAAGCCAAGAAAAATTAGAGAAATTTGTTCAATCAAATATAATAAATCATCGTTCTAACCGAACTTAACCTAACCAAAATACTTTCATAAATACTTTCATACATAAATACTTTCATAAATTGTTATTAAATTAGGTTTTGTTATGTTAGGCTGGTTTTTCGAGTATTCCGCTATTCAAACATATTTCGGGAATTGGCTGTTTTCGGGCTCCGATCCTAAAATATATCTGTAATAAGCAACGTCATACTGTTTTATTAGTTTTTTTTTTATAGAAAGACGAGAAAAGCGGATTATTTGTAAATAATAATGAATTTGATAGGTGAGTTCCAAAAATTAGGTTAATAATTGTGTTAATCCAACAACTTAAAAGTTATGCACAGGTCGTCAATTTCTCATTCTTTCTGACATTCAAATCACACCAATTATTTGGAATTCGTGACATTCAGCCTGAAGTTCAATGTGAAAGTCTAAAATATATTTTCCAGTTCAAGGTTGGGGTATTGACAAGCTACATAGATGCAATTGTAACGCTGTAATCGAACCAAAAAAAAATCTTTCAAAAAAATGGCAAAACATTTGAGGCTAACAGGTTTTGTATTTTGTACTAATGACCCATAAGTAATGTTAATTGTAAAAAAGGGTGCAATAAAGATTTAGTTCAAAATAGTGTATTTATACTTCATTATCATTAACAAAGCAGGATGCGGTTCAGCTTCCCTGCTTTTATTTGTGTTAATATCCCGAACCTAATCCAACATTTCGTTCACAGCGGCTTTAGCTTTATATATATCTAGTAAACAACATTAGAATTTATATTGGCTTAATTGAATTTCACGTGGAAAATCCTGGCAATGTTTCCTTGTTGGTGAAGCGATGGTGATCCTGATACCTGACTCGTTGAGTAATGTACATAATCAAGGCCCTTTAGATGTACGAGAGATCTCTGAAGTTACGGCATAGTATACAGAATCCCACCTGTACCTCGTACCTATGAGTAATATGATCTGCAGCAGGGGTATTAAATCTGGGTTAATATTATGCAATTATGGATGGATTGAAACAGACAAGCAAGGAACTGGTCAGTCAAGAGATAACAATGAGTGGATTTATTATTAAGGCTATATCCCTGTCCGAACCTGAAGGTAAACAAATAATGTACATTTTACTTCACATCACCAAATACCACGTAGTTTTTTTGTAGGAATAGAGAGAATATAGCTCTATAATGAAAAATCACTGTATTATATAATCCATGGGAACATGGGAGACTGATCAAGATCAGTGTGTGATAAATTATATATTTAAATTAGGTAGGTTTTTGCATTTGCAGCCTCCAGAAAATCTTATCCTACATCAGGATCTCTGCCAATGAATTATACTGAACTGATCCTACTCCGCATTGACAACCTGGAAATAAACCAATTCTTATTGTATTAAAAATAGATAGAGATCGAACTTTTTTGTGGAGACCAATTTCATGCTGGGATGAAACCACAGTTTCACTCAAAGTTACGAGTGTGGGTACAGATGACGGAGTTTGGCCACTTGCGATGCAAACTACCGACGCGGTTTATAGTGGAGCGACTACTGGTTAATTTAAGCTTCGTCAATTGTTCCAGGATATTTTGGGTCTATAATAAATAATATGGTAATGGTAGCATTGAAACTTGAAAATTTAAACTTGGATTTTAAATTCTGTAATATTTAAGTTGATAAATACACATTATTCTGAGCGGCATTTTAATTACATTACCAGTTTGGTCAAAATCTATCAATTATTTGATCATGTACATAAGCTAGAGAGATGTTCCAATGTTTCCGAATCCGATTAATCGGCAAAACTAAAGAAAACATAATCGACCGGCCGATTAATCGATGCATACCTACAACCTAACGTTCGCTAACCTAATTCATAGCTCCCCTAATCAAATGCAGAAGATCCCTGGGTACCCGATTGACGAGATGACAGAAACTGGTCGTAAATTTTGTAAAACATATTTTATCACATAAAATAAAATGCATATTTTATATCGGCCAATAACCAAATTCAGAATAACGACAATGATATGCATAAATGCCAGAGACTGAATTGACCATGAACTTGCATGATTTCCACGCGTTATACAGCATCATATTTTTTTTGTTTAAATGAACGGATCTCCTCTTGGTCCGACTCTGACTAACGAGTAAATCAATGGAAATATAAGCCTTTAACCTTGGTCTTGAAGTCCATACCGTGAGTGAGCGTTTTTCTGTATTTTTTTTCTCATACATAATTCTCATACTTCTCATTGTTTTTATGTGCGGCTTGTGGTTCTGAATTGTCAATTGTCATTTTTTAAACATTTAAACTCCCAAAAAACCAAGAATTAAATTTATAAATACGAATATAACGTAAAAATGACAACAAAAGGACATGACTCCGACCACAAACTGAGGCTTTTGAGAGTGTTAAATGTCCACAAAGGCATTCATAATACTAAATACTAATGATGAGTGAGTTAACGGAGGTAATGAGACCATTAGCTTGCTCCCATGCTCGTGTCACTTATGCACTTCCATGGTGTCATGTCACATGTGGGATTGTGGGGATGCTAAAAAAATACTCTAGCATTAAATTAACGAACATGTAAGTAAACGCACGCTCACGACCTTCAGCTTCAATACCCATGAGTGAGTGATGTATTGTACTTATAATATATTATGTAATAATAAGTATCCAATCCACGAAACAATGATCCTTAAAAAATTCAGCCTCGAATGCGGAAATGTTCAAGAATTTGTTAGAAAAAAAAACGCACTTTGAAACAATCGTTTAGATTTGCATTCAATACTGTTACATATACAAACTGTGTTAAATATTAATCTGTTTGGACAGGGTGAAGAAGTCCTGCTGATCTTGTACCAATTTAGGTTTGACATGCGAAGTACATTGTATTGTTGCCATTTGCCATCGCCATATTTGTTTGATCTCCTTATAATTACGGGTTAGATAGAAGTCTTTACATAAAAGCACTTAATTTCGTGTAGCAAACGTATCATTCAAGGAAAGACAACGATGTGAACTTGCTTATTACTTAAGGATACAGACCCGCTAATTATCCTTTGTAAAAAAAATAAGCGCTTAATTGCATTTAATTGAATATTTACGGTCAAATCGCAGTAAAAACGGAAGACATGCAAGTAAAAAATTAAAGCGTATTAAATGACCTTTGTCTGTTATTCCTTTAGACTTTTAGACCAGAATCAATCGAGACAAAATCTATAATTGATCTATAAATGGTGTATTTAAGTCTCGCCCTAATTGTAATTACGCTTCTAAATACGAAATTGTGATTTTTATGCTACAAAACCTGTTCATGTATCAGGAAAAGTCATCATCATAATATGTCTATTTAGTTTATGACTTTTGAAATGTGACGAAGACGAAGTTAGCTGAAAGGTACCTGGAACCTACGCTTTAGATAGGTTCAGGTATATTGGCGAAAATTGATCTGTGTCGCAGATTTAGAGAAATAATTTTTACAGACTTCTGGGAATCCTGCATGAGTAATACTTGAACGAGAACGACTCTACGCTGGACTAATAAACGAAGTAGGTAGGTACCAGTAAATATTTGTCTCGATTTCCAGTGAAATGAAGTAACCAATTACGGACTTGACTCTGGTTCAACTTGTCCTCCCTGATACCTGATTTTGCCCAAAGATTGTTTTACTGGAATCCAGTGATGCGAATCAGTGAAACATGGATCTGCACTAGCCGGTTCTTTGGTTCTTTCCCATGCCATCAGGGTCCTTCACACTCAGGCAGGAGTCAGTAGCATTATGCATATACAGATACCTTATATGAGTATTTATGGGCATTCAGGTCTTACTAACGAGTTCCCATTCAATTTTTTTCCCAATCTATCACTTCCAAGGAAGGAGAAGAAGAATTATGAATCCGTCCATGTCCCAAGTCAATGACGTCTTCAGGCTCACCTCTTGGAAGATGCATGGGGTCTGCGTAAGTTGCAACTGCTACGTAATCCAATATTCCATGTGCAAATAAATGCTATTCACGCTAAATACGCAAAAAAAGAGATGAGGAGTGGGCAAGGATAACTGCTTCAAGCAGTTCATCTGCACTGTGGCAGGCCTCGGTAGAACAATACCGCGACAACAATATAATATATACATGATCATTAGAATAAAATCCAACAATTAGAGAGAATTACAGCGATACGGCTATCTGAATTTAACTAATACAGTGACGCGCAGTTTGATTATTACAATTTCCAATTTGAAAACAGGTTGGCTGCCGACAAATATTTTGAACATTAGAAAGATTATTGAGTTCCAGAACCAGAAGGTGCATTACCGTAATCGATCATAAACTAGAAGCGTAAAACTGAACAATACAGTACTAAATTTTTCCCTGTCAGGAATTCTAAACTTAATACAAGTTAGTTGCTGATAAATAATTTGAGTGAAATCAGATTAGGTAGTCATCGGATTTTGCTAAATCTGAGTTAATTTGGTCAATCTCATTCTGCGTGTCCACAATTTTATTCAGGGCACTTGAAAAAACTGGACCTAACCTAAATCCTCGGCAAACGTTTGTCTTAATAAATGAACTCAATGAGGGCGACAACAGCATTTTTTAGCGAAACCTATTGCTTACACACGCGTCCCGGTAATGGCATGAAACCAGAGCGGGGTTCATATGCTCTGTATGCCACACTTGGAATTTTGCACGGTGGACGGGTTCTATCGGCAGGGTAAATCTCTTATCCAAATCCAACAACCCACCCCGTATGCCGTATGCACCAAGCCTGACAGCGTAAGCGGCAAGCCGAGGATGACACATACTATGTGGATTTTCTCTGAATTCCTATTTAGAAAAAAAAATCTACATAATTTATCCAAAATCAGTAAGAAAAAAAAAACTGGACTGGTGTCCATTAAGTTAAGCCGGAGTTCTAAAGATCTAATAACCCTCACCCAACGAGTAATCACGCCAAAGCTTGTCAGTGCTCCGGGGTGCGAGGTACGTAAGGCCTTATTAGTGCTCTCATCATTATACACTGGGATTCCACCCCAAAAAAGCTACGAAGTGAGTTCCCATCATTGTGATTTGATTAGCTTCCTTGGCCCAAATCAAGTTTAAGGCTAACTTACCATCAAGTGGGGAAGCCTGTCAACAAAACAAGATTTTGGGACAATAACACTCCTGAACTCGGCGTGGTAGGATTATTGTAGGTTCCGTCTGTGTCCTACTCACGCTAATCACACTACACAGCATTCCGTTGGCGTTTGACTTTTGACTCCCAGCCAACTGTTCTACTAGTGTATTAATAACTACATCTTAGAGTGCATTGTGCCGCATTAGAAAATAAATAGAAAAGATGCCTTCCAAGGCTTCAAATTCCGACTCGGAGGATCGGATCACTCCGCTTCCTTCCTGTGACAATCCTACATACGAATCTTCAGAAACAGAGCTCGAAAACGAGGCACCGGTTCGAAACGGAAATAATAATCAGGTGAATAACAAGCTCGCTGGACAGACCAATCTGGGATTTGAGCGAAACGAAGATGCCAAGAGTTTTGAAGCAGACCCAGGTTACCATTCCGGTGACCCACTAGAGGATCTAAGGAAATTGGCACGGGAAATTAGTCCAGGTGTAACGCTGGCCAAGATGGAGAAAGAGTCCATGAGTGACATGGATGGATTAGATGGGGCCTACCCGGTTATTATGGACAGTCGAAATGGACGTCGTTTGTCTACCGCATCCACAGATAAGCGAAGTAGTGGTTTATACAGCGACAGTCGACCAAATTCATTTTACGGCGGAGCAGAAGATGATCCCGATACGTACAGCGTGGATAAGGAATTGGGGTTGGAGGCGCCGCCGGCGGCTCGGCGGTATTTCGGTTACACAACCAAGCAGTGGTTGTGCCTCGTCATTTTCGGATTTGCCAACGTTTTCTCCCTCATCCTAATCAACCTCCAGGCACCATTCTACCCTCAGGTGGCCTTGGAAAAGGGTGCAACTCAGACCGAAGTCGGATTCGTGTTCGGATCCTTCGAACTCGTCGTTTTCGTCCTCTCGCCCATTTTGGGCAATTATGTAAGTCTAATGATAGGTAATGAATATTTTTACTATTTACGCATGCATGCACTTGCACTGCGCTTAAAATCCACATCAAGGTGCCAGATGCAATTGGCATGGTTAAGGTACCTACCGACAATTAGGTAGACTTATCTACATCCGGTATCTACCACAGTATCGAACTTAAAAATAGAATTAAATAAGTGCCAAATTATACGAGTCCATTCATTTCCAGCAAAACAGTGTAGGTATATATGTTACTGTTAGTTGTATTTGTTGTACAAATAATTGAACCGGTTCGTTTGTATATTTTGGTGGTGTAGTTCATGCCATAAACGACCGGTATGGCCATGTAAAATTAATTCTGCTATTAAAAATGATTCTAGACCGATGATCTTTTCAATGGTATCATTTAGATTAACTTTATATGTTTTTCTGTCATTAATCATTAAATATAAAAAATCAAAATTTAAAATTCCTTGTCCTAGAGCATATATAACACGAGATGTATTGAAATTGAGGTCCAACGAATGCAGGCCGTTTAAAGCATGAACTTGCGCGTTTAAATACAAAACAACCGGTTCAATTACATTTGTACCACGAATACAAACCGTAACGTATATTATGCTAAAATATTTTCCAGCCCACACTGGACTCCGAAGACTTATTTTTGAAAGAATGGATATCTATATAAATTTAGGTTTTTTTCGGTTATTTGTATTTACAATCCTTTATTCAGGCTATAAATAGTGTATTCAATGTGTACAGTTCGTAGTCGGACACGAACACATGAATATGAATTAATATTGTCAAGTGCACGGTTAAACTTAAGCTATGCAAATTATCGAATTAGTAAACCTGTGAGGCTCAACTGGAGTTCTTATCATTTAAATCAACGATTTTTAAGCAAATTTACTACACGCAATAAGGAAGCGCACCAAGTTAAACAGCACTTTAGTTTAACTCCCAAGCATTTGCTGTCGGAATAAATAGAGGTACCTATACCTACATAGTAATCGTTCAAATATATGCACATAAATTGATGAATGCTTCAATTTTTAAAATTCATGTACTGAAAGCTGGAACTAATGTTCTCACCTGATTTATCAAGCTACTTTCGTATTATTATTTCATTTCAAATTCAAGTTTTTAAGATTTTTTTTAAACGTGTTCCAGATAGCGTGTCAGCTATAATGCGGTTAGATTATCGGAATTTTTATCTTATTTATGACTTGTTTCACAAGCACAATAAATAAACAAATAATTTTTGTCTACATTTCCTTGAAGGTGTGAAAAATAGGTTTTCAGAATTACCTAAGATTCCCATCGTATCAAAGCTGCATGAATAGCCTGTCAAGCCAATTGAGCTGTAACCAAATGTGTGTACCTATAGGTAAATACGTAAAAATAACATTGATCTCTATTCAGAGCACCCACTTCAAAGCAATAATTCAATTGAGCCGGTTTATAATATGGGTTGGGTGACAGCTTAATGGAGTAATGGAACAAGCGTCCAGCGCAGTATTATTGCTCTATTTGGCCTGTCACAAAATTTATATAGCAATGACATCAATTGACAGATGGACAGGCTTGGGCCCAAACGAGTTTTCAACGTCGGAATCCTGGTCACTGGCTCCTGCTCTATACTTTTTGGGTGAGTAATAGAAACAATATTGTGGGTTTCGAAGAAAAAGTTTCAATACGAATGAGCTAGATTGACCGCGTCAGCAAGTCAGTCTCAAGGTCGGTACTGCTGGATAGCATGCGCAATATGAGATCGCGTACGTTTTGCAGAACCTACCCTTAGACACTATGGCTAGGTTAGGGAAAACGTGCGCGATCCATGGTCGTATACTGCTTCAGTACCCCAAGGTCAAGACAGAAGTCTTAATTTACTGGAGTTCTTTGAATTGTTCAGATTTTTGGCCTATGCTGAGAGCCGTGCTTTATTCATCACACTCTCGTTTATAATTCGGATTGTTGAGGCGGCTGGAGCCGCCGCCCACGTCACTGCCAGCTTCACACTCATTGCCATTGAGTTCCCAGATTCCGTCTTCACCGTCTTCGTAAGTCCTTCAAATCCTTCAACGCTCCAGCAATATGCCTACGCTACATTTAACAGAACAATAGACCAATTCAACCATATAAACCACAACTAATTACTCCTTTCTAATATTTCCTTATGTAATAGGCCGCAATGGAAACTTGCAGTGGTGTTGGGTAAGTCTTACACGCAAATTCAACAAAATTCACAATGTCATTCTCAGCTGGAGTTAGCTCATAAATTGCATAATGCTTAACAAAAGATATGTTTTTTTTTGTTTTTAGGCTAATTTTGGGACCTTTACTTGGAAGCATTCTTTACGACGTAAGCTAAAAAAAAAGATATTTAATTAGTATAAACTAAGTTTTTATAAACAGTTGATGAATTTCTGTTTTGCTTTTGCGATACAGGCCGGCGCTTCAGTGAACCATGAATTTCAATTTCTGCTCCCATTCGTAACCTTGGGTGGAATCCTGTTTCTTGCCGCTATTCTTGCCTATTTCATTATGCCCGTTCCGTCGGAAGCCAGCAAGGAGAAAGCTGATGATGGACATGGTGGATTCTTCAATATCATTAAAGTTCCGGCTGTAGCTTTGGCGGCTTTCAGTATTTTCTCGGCAGCAGTCAGTATTGGCTACAATGCTCCAACGCTGGAGCCTCATATCCAGCAGGTAAAATCCAATATACCTATACCTATTGCATGGAATACGCTTCACAGAACTCAAACAATTAGCATTAAAATAACCTTTTTCATGAATTTCATAGTTTGGATTGACCTCAGTTGCCAAAGGTTGCATTTTCATTATCAACGGTGGAACATATGCCATTTTTGCTCCAATGGTTGGGAAATTCTGTGACAAAACATCGAAACCAAAGCCGGTGGTACTCCTTGGATCCATCCTAATCCTAATTGGGTATTCACTCGTTGGACCTGTTCCGTTTTTCCCATTTGACACGTACGTATTCTTCGAAATTTTTACAGAAAATCAGGATCCATGAGTATTGCGAATTTCAAAGCGATTATTTAATATCTTTATAAATTATTTGGCAGGATTCTGTGGGTGATGTGTATCGGGCTGTTTATTCAAGGACTGGGACTGGGTTGTGCCTTCGTGGCGTCGTTTACACAGGCTATGAAGGGAGCTATGTATGCCAGCTTTCATTATACAGACATGCGGACACGAAACTGCAATAATTAATATGCTCCTGTTCTAACAGCCAAGCTGGTTTTCCAAATGGCGTGGAGACGTACGGTCTTGTAGCTGGGCTCTGGATGTCCATGTTTGCCCTTGGAAATTGCGTGGGTCCCAGCGCTGCGGGTGTCCTGGTCGATGCCTTTGATTTCAGAACTGGAACTGTGTTCGTCATGGCACTCCAGCTTATTGTCGTAAGATTTGACACCTACTGCTAAACGAATAGACTTTTAGCCTTCAGAATTAATTCTATACTTTTGTTTTTGATGTCCTGTCCAGGCCGGAACTTCGCTTATATTCATCCTGCGAGATGGGAAGAATGGAAATGCGGAGGTGAATAAGGACTCAGAGCTCGAAATTCATTCTGGAAATGGTGTTGCTTCAATCCAGGGCGCAAAGTTCTTCAGTGAATTCAGTGATGTTCCATTGGACTCGGATGGGGATGGAAAGAAGAAAATTCGAGATCTTTCTGCTGTCGCTTAATTAGATTGATACCAAGTTACCTGGTGTCCTGTTATGGATGGGCACCATGACGTATACCTACACGAAAATATTTCAATTTTTGATATTACTATGCTTTGTCTTCATCTATGTTTTGTGATACTTTTGCGCTAGGCTATTAGTTATCGTTAATTAGCTTTTGTTATTCCAGATTAAATGTACCTATCTTTAGGCTTTAAGTGTGTCCTCATATCGAATAATGCATAATACAGTACCAACCTAGCCATTTCGAATTTGGTATATGAATTTATAACCTGGTTTCTATACATATTTCGCATCTTGATTTTCAATGATATCGACCTGCAAAACGACAAAACGATGTAAAACGAAGTATTATTAACGCATTAAATAAGTTTCGAAGAATGATGTGATAGATTTATTCAAGAAATTACCTATGCTATTTTCATTATATTATCCTAACCTTGATGTACACGTAAATATGTATGTTTCTGCTCTTCTCGTACAATCAATTAGTCTACTCAGACGGAGTTAATCCATTGGTCGAAGCATAAATTCTATGTTCAACACGAGGAAGATGACGTCGCTGTCGACGACAATATCTGGATGTTCCATCATACTTTTTCCAATAAAACTCGCCATTTTCCACGATCCATGCTAATGCACTAATACCGAGCCCAAGGCCCAACACGAGATAAAGCCCGAGCAAACTACTATTGGTCAAAGGTTTCGGCCCAAGCGTCAAAGTCTCCATGACCTCCTCGATCCGATCCCTTATCTGAGAAACAGGTTGTGCCTTCAACCACCTCGAGCTAATTACACGCATTTTATGTCCATCCTTGTTCTTCCAAACGTCGTAGAGCCCAGCGGCTAGAACATTAAGAAGTACCTTGTCAAAGGACTCGATGAACGGAGAACCCTTCCGGAAAGACCAAATGATGTGACAGGTATAGTCCGAATCAGCAGAACGAACAAAAATCGGGTTCTCCTTAATATTCGGATTCAGAGTGGCATATTTATCCATGGCAAACTCGGCATTGATTCGGTAGTCCATCCAGGCAGAATTCTTTGCAAAAAGCGCCTTGATCAAACAGTCTTCCGAAGTGTTCACCATCTCAGCTCGATGCATGATGCGCTTATGCATGGGGTCCGGAGAATGAGCCAAATGTCGGTAGGCCACACCGCCCATCCAACGAAAGAAGAGCCGGTAGTCGGAATGGCTCAGGTCTTCATGAGTTTGCGGCACGTCCGGTTGTTGCAGGAAGGTCAGGAACGTGATTAGCTTGGAACGATAGCCTGTCCCAACGACGAGACAGAAAGCCGTCCACAATAGAATCATGACACGGATACGGGTGCCTTTCCAGTTTCTTACCGTGGCTGACTGCTCCATAAGAATTCGAAATAAAGCATCCACCAGCTCCAGAAACACGTACTTTGGCCGTCCTTTCCCCCGTTGATCCTTGAAATATAGATCAATGCTGGCGTAGTAAACCGGAAAAACCATGAAGACGGTGATGGCCGCCGTGAGGAGCCAAATCTGGGCATTGAGGGGCCAGAACACACTCTGCCACGGAGTTCGGAACGGTGGCGTCCGGATGTAGAAGTACCGTGTAATCCAGCATTGAGTCACGGAAGGGTCGTTGATAGGAAATCGATGCACTGTTGTAGCAACAGAGAATGCCACATCCGCTTCTCTTGCAAAAACTTCCCCAACAGCCCCTTTCCAAATCCCATTCTTTTTAAAACCAGAAGAACCGAGAAAACCGGAATATCGGAGATCAAATGTGAAGTTATGTAAACGGCTGGCCTGTTTGAAGATTGAGTGCATGATCCCAGCGGGTTCCAGAGTACCGTTTGGCCCGGTCGGCTCGAAATGGACGAAGGGATGGATTGAACTTGACACGGCCACGAAGTGACGGTTAGTTATGTGGCTGTCACACTTCCGATCAAAAAGCAGTAACTCTTCATTGGTTCGTTCGCACGTATTCCAGAATCCAAGTACTGTCTGGTTAATTGGTACAAAGGCGTATTTGTATCGTAGATCCGTCATTTGAATATTTCCATTGACCGCTTCAGTGATTGCTTCCCAGGACGGTCCAAGGAACACGAAGAAGTCCTTATGTGGTCGAGCATATTTCTGGACAATCATGGCCATAGTTAGTTGGACTGCGGATTGGGCTTTACTGACAATGCTCATGCAATTTGGTGCTCGCTGCAGGAATCCAAGGCGGCTCGTGGTCAAAATGTCAGTTTCCGTGAATTCAGCAGAGTATGAAAAGTTTGTTTGTTGTTCCTCGTTCCCGTATACATCGAGCAGTAGCATGGGGTATAGCTGGTCGGAATGCTGGGAATAGGCTACAGAAAAGCTGTCCGTTTCTTCCAGCCATGATGGTCCAACGAGGCGCGGGAATACCCAGGTTTCACATACGAGTCCACCGGCGTTGACCAACTTTCCTTCCAGCGTAAGGCTGGCAAGGAGGCTCAGCTCTGTAAATGGAACTGGAAGAGGTTGTACGTAGAATTGGAAGGATAATTCAGCCTTATTCGCACCGATCACAAAAAGAAGTCTAATTAAAGCGTTTAAATAATTGGAACTGCGAACAGCCATTTTTTTTATTATAGATTATAATACAACGCTGAGCTTTCTGCTCTGCGGGAACCAAAAAGGAACTTTCTAGAACGTTATCCTGGTCTGAAGCTCGAGACCGAACTGACGGCCAGTACCGATTTCATCATCATCGCGGTCTTAAGTGAACAATCAATCATGTTGTAGCATCGTAATTTATTATCTATGGACTATCCAGCCAGACACGTCATTTAGCCAATTCGAAACTCCATTAATCTGCATCCTGGGTAAGGCTATGACTGTTTTGGACGTTTCAAGATCAATCTGAGCACTTTGAACGGCTGAATAAAATGCTATATTCTGCATAATGGGTATTATTGTCACCATTTGGAGAAAGGACACCGCTAAGTGACTTTCTCCGGTTGTCCTCGATTTCTGTTCTGGCTACGTTAGCGATAGTAATGCGGGACTGGCTATGCTACAATATATAAGCACACTCTCCTCCTTGACAAATTACTATTGACACGTCTTGGGTGAAAAGTTGACCTTTGGTGTCTCATTAATTATAAAGTACAAATATCCTAATAGGCAATATTATTCATGAACCATACGGTTTTGCCTTTGCCGTAAGTTATCGCCCGATTGTAAAAATGCTATTTGTGATCGGTGGTCCAAAAGTTAATAGAGTGCTTTGAGATTGACCCTGATCCGATATTATGTTTCTCATCAATCTGGAGTCAACAGAGGTTAAGAACACGTTGAAGAAACGCCATAAAAATAGCTAACAGAGTTGGGTACGGGTGCGGACACACATGAAGGGATACTGGATATGTGGGTCATCAATCTGAGTGCGTATAAACGCACGATATATGAGTGTAGAGGTCAAATTTCATTTCATGCAACAATCTAATTTCCGACTCGTCCTCATCCTACCGATGATATACGATAGTATCTGTATCACATTTTACTTCAACCATTCGGGTTTCGTCAACGCGTGACGCACTACACGACGCTAGGCTAGAGCTAGACTCTATTTTGTAAGCAGGAATATTCCTCTATTAACCTATTTATGTTTTATTTAGGTATGTGCCTAGTTAGTTATAATATGTACAGCTTAATCCAACGCATCTAAACAATAGCCGATAGCTCGGACGAAGGAAAGCTGACAAGGATTCTTAATTCCTGTCCTGTAATCTGACATGTGGAAAGACACATAGGATTATGTATAGGTAATTGAATTTTAAGTCATTTAAGTTCAGTTGGCTACATAGAAGAAGTAAAATCGTTCCCTCCTCCTGGAAAGATAGCGTGACACTGTTTCTTGACCATGACAGAACTTAAAGTTGACATTTTGCTTGTCTAAAAGCAATTGTCTTTCTGACTAAATTTTATTCTATTAATATAAATCATTAACGTTGACATTGACAGAATTTCTTTCAAAATCTCCTGATAAGAACAAGAAATTCTTATAAAAATCAAAATTTTAGTGGTAAATGGAAAGCCCAGTTCCATATTCGGAAGGCTTCACAGGGCGTCAATGGAGAATTTTAATACTTCTCGCCTGTTGTAACTTTCTTTCTGCTATTGTGCAATCTTTACAGGTAAATTCTGTATTCTGTTCCTTCTTTACATTTAATTAAAAGGATTTTTCTTATTTAATGTATTTTCAATGTATGTATGATTGGTACTTTACAGGCACCATTCTATCCAGCTGAAGTAAGAAAAACGTTCAATGAATTATAATTAGCATTTGAAATTTGAAGATGAGTGTAATTATGAGGTTTACCATTTACCATTATGAAGGCGGAGAAGAAAGGAGCGACTCCGACGGAATATGGCTTTGTTTTTGGAATCTACGTAAGATCACTTTATAAACTACATCGTATCAAAATAGTACGTCATTAATGAGTTACATGAGCAAATACCTGCCTGAGGTTGAACACCATTATATTTGCAGGAATTTGTTGCGTTTCTGGTCTGTCCCGTGATATCCAGCGTGGTAAATTACCTTATTACTTAATTGGCATATCTAAATTATTTCGCTTTCACATAGCAGATGACAGAGATTTTCAGTAAAGTATGACTTTCGTCTATTTATCTACATAGATCCATAAGTTTCCGCCCATTAGTGCATTCGCTTCGGGATATCTTACCGTGGCTGGAAGTACAACAATGTTCGGGTAAGGTGTAAACGTTTAGCAAACATTGATATGATTTATTAATTGAATTTTAAGCTGATCTAACAACTCTTCTGTAATATTAACAGTTTCTTGGATCGAATCGACGATCATGCTACCTTTATATCAGCTTCATTTGCTTTGCGAACAATGGAGGCAATTGGCGGAGCCCTGGTTTTCATATCGAATTATACCTTCATCACAATTTCGTTCCCTGGTTCAATTGCGACTGTATTTGTAAGTTTTGAATTACGAGTACTACCTCTGTTTTAACTAATTGATGAGACCAAGCAAAGGATCCAAATTTAAATAAATGATCAGGCCGTAATGGAAACCGCGTTCGCAGTTGGGATTGCTGCTGGACCCGCCTTCGGTGGTATCCTATTTCAGGTAAAACGTCACAAATATTAAATTGTCCAATCCATAACTTAGAAATATTTGATAGTATTTAACAAATTTGGCAGGTAAAATATAAAATATAAACTCCAGTAAATCGTAACCTTTCAAAGTTAGTTTATTCGTATTGTATCGTCAATACCTAAAATAACCCGTTTATATCTATCTTAACAAAATTATAGCATGTTTAACACAATTATTTATTAATTTTTGAACAGCGCCAAATTATATAAATGTGTAGGTACTTAACTGACGCTGAACAAGTGCTGTACGAAATTCTGTAATTTGATTTTATGACAGATCGGCGGTAAAGATTTCGGGTTCACACTCCCATTTCTGGTAATGGGAATGTTGCTTTTCTTCACGAGTCCCTTAGCGATGTGGATACTTCCGAAAGTTGAGCATGAGAGGAACGAAAATGGTGGAGAAAGTGGTTCTTCAAATTACGGGTTCTTCAAACTTCTGAAATATCCGTCAATTGTTCTCTACACACTCTCCGTCATGTCTGCATCTCTGTGTTCGGGATTCTTAGCCAGTAAGTAACTGCGTTACTGGTTAAACTACGGCCTTTCAAAAATCTAATAAATATGGTGGCTATAACGCTTAGAATAACATTTGATTCATACAGTTACCTATTTGTTATTTCATGTATTAGGTACACTGGAACCACATTTAAGACAGGTAAGCTCAAAGAGAACCTCTGATCCACCTCTGATCCTACTTTATCTAATATCCAATATCTAATTGCACAATTTTCTGCCAGTGTAATTGCAATACAGATCACTGTTTCAATCATTAGCTATTTAACGAAATCTAATATTTTCAATATTTAGTTCTCTCTGCCTCCAATTATGGTTGGACTGATGTTCTTAATATATGGCGGAGTCTATGCGGTCATGTCACCAATTTTGTAAGTACTCTGCTAGTTTCGGTTTGTCACCTTTGAGTAAAATATGTTAGAAATAGCAGTGAACTTTTCAATATCTTTATCATCCATACACAATGTAGCAATAATAAATTCTAACGCTTATTTCTCGTTTATTAGGGGTTATATCTGCGATCGAATCTCAGAACCCAACCGTGTCACTTTTGTGGGGTCTCTCTGCGTTCTAATGAGTTACACGACGCTTGGTCCTGTCGTAATGCTGCCAATTAATCCGTAAGACTTTAAATTGTGGCAACAAATTGAAGGTGTCAGGGTCCCTGTATAACATTTAAATTCGTTGCTTCGTTAATTCTAATGTAAATTCGTTAATTCCAGTTCCTTACCCTTGATTGGAATCAGTTTGGCTCTATTTGGATTCGGAACAGCGTCCATCTTAGTGTCTGCATTCCTGTTAATGCTACGAGATGCATTGTAAGCAGTTTAACAGTCAAATATTTTGTACATATTAATCCAGGAATAATTTAGTGATATTAGTTAGTAACGAAATTATGTTCTTCCTTAGAAACAATGGATTTGTAGATAACCCAGCAACGACAGCCTCTGTAACGGGCTTATGGCTGAGTTCCATGTCCTTGGGTGGATTTATAGGTCCGAGCCTTGGAGGTATGCCGACATATGCAATGGTCCAAAGAAATTCCGATACAAATGATTTTCCCCGATACGTATTACCCAGGGTATTAACATTCAAACGTAAATATTTTACCGACAAGCAAAAATTGTTCCACTTAAGCCTATTTTCAATACGCAAGATTATACATATACGGTTGCCGTATGGGACAAAATCAAGACTATCCGACATATTGAGTTTCCATTTTACATAAATTAACTGTTTTGTATTCATTTTGCAGGATTACTACTGGACGCATATGGATTCCGTGTTGGAACAATATTCAATGTGGCGCTATTTATTATAATTGTAATTCATCTAGCAATTTCATGTTAATTTAACCTTTTACAATGCATTTCAACAATTACACATATAATTTTAATTTAATTTTTTTTTACAGACGTTGCTTCTGCTCTGGTCCATCCTAGCCCGACGAAACTTTAGTACAAGCTCTGAACGGATCTCACTGTTGTCTTCAGAAGAAGAAGGGTCAACAGGTTACAGTTCAGACACCACTGTTGCTCCTGTGAGTGTTCCTGTGAGTCAAAATGGTGTAAAAATGACTTAATTACACCACAAATAGGTCTCCATAATCAACGCTTGATTTACTTACTCCTTGTGACCGTACTAACTTAAGTACAATTTTTATTAACCATTACCCATATTTGTTTACCAATAGTTTTTAACCTTATTATCGTAGGAATGGAATCTTTCGTAACTTGAACTTTAAGCAGTAAAATAACCAAACCAATGAAGCTTATTATTATCATTTCTTCCAGCAACTTATTTTTTATTTATTGGGAAGACTTATTAGCGTAAAAATACCATATACATGACGAATATGGAAATATCCGTGGAAGTACCAAACATAAAGCACTACTGCCGCACCGGTTATGACACGGTCAGGCGCTTGGGTCTGACTCATACGGCGGAAGTTCCCGCATAGGATCCATAATCAGCATAAAAGTTTTTTTTGAATCTGAGGTACACCAGGTACCTATTCAGATGTAGTTACATGAAAATTTGCTAGCTAGTGTACATATACTTATAACAAAATTAACGTTTACTGTCCATCCTGAAGAGCCAGAGGCGTTTATCCATTCATATGATAGGCGCAAAGTGGCTGGACAGGGTAGAGTGGACAACAGTCCATATTCACGTGTACAATAGCAGGTTCAACCGGTTGTTTTTTGGCTTCAGCCATGTCTCAAGTTCACATTATTTTACTTTCAAATCTCTACTGGATATACCTTAGATTCGGATATTTCTAAGCTATTGTATAATTTATAAGGCTTCAACTTCAAGTTCCATGTGTGAATATTTGCATTTGATACTTCAAACTACATGGGCACAGCTTATTCAGAACTGGAATAAAATATTACTGCTGTATACTAATTAATAATGTTCCAGAAATAATAATGGCAAACCAACTGCACATTTGCACGAAACTCGAGAATATATCAGAAAATTTGACCGAATGGAGCTACCACCATTGAATATTGAACTACAGAGGTAAGCAATAAATTATTTTATAGCTTTAGCCCAACCTCTCCTAAATTGACGCATATTTCTAAACTATTTTAGTACAATTAAATGCGTAGAAGAAAACTATAGCGTTCATTGTAGAACAAAGTTCTCTAAAATAGCGGCGCCCATCTCGTGATTCTGATAGTCTCCTATCAGCTATCATGTAAGATTGTTTACGTTGTTGGTTCGGCGCCGGCATGGCACTAAAGATAAAACTGATTTTGAATGACGGAGGCATATACTAATATGAAGGCTATATTAGGAATAATCAAGAGGCCAATAACGTCGATGTGAGATGTGATGGAACAGGATATTTGCGCCTTCAGTACATGGAAAACCATTAATTTGACATGATAAGACTTTATTGCTATAAAATTACATAACATTTGAATCGAGCTCCTTCTTGGCCCAAGATTTGCAATCACTCATCCCCATTCAATTTAAATGGGGCCTTACTGTAATTACCTAGACTAGATTTACGTACGTTTTAGTCAAGACGCCGATGCATTGACAACTGTACAGTATAAAAGCATTTACTATTTCTAAGGTTTAATTCTATAGGTATAGGTTTACGACCCAAACAGCCTTGTCAGTCTTTATGTGTAGAAAGCTCAAATCTTTAACTGGTGAACTGTTATGAAAACTCCAGAAATTACCAGAGTAATTACTTCAATTTCTAATATGTAGTTCAGTAGTGATACGATTATTTACAGTATGGGATTTGGGACTATCTGTTGTCTGCCCTGGGGTATAAAGGGTTAATTATATCGGATGTCCCTTAAGGCGCCAATGGGTCATGCATGTTATGTGATAACTGATAACCATTATCATATCATAACCCATAATTTCTATAACCCTTTCCTCGTAAATCGTAGAATTCGCGTAGATATTACGCAGTGGTCGCCAAAACAGATCCTATCCGAATCTGGCTAATTTAGACAAAATTTGATGGATAAATGTATAATTTGGTTCCCTTATGTACCAAAATACTTGTAGAACAGAACAGAGACATGTGACCGACTGGAATGTAATACATCCATAGGTATACTAAACCAAATACAAGGAGAAACAGGTTTTTTTAGCATTAACTGGACAGTCTAGACTCTAGACGTTTGGCTAGTTGGAATTCTATCGCAAAAAATTGCAATTTTCTCGCATGAAATGTGGCATACATACATGGGTTCTAGCATTGTAACTTATATAAATGTGGAAGACCAAATATATAGCCCGTTGTATTGTTGTACCTATACATATTATCCTATATTATCCTAATATTATATTATTAGGAGCTGGAGACGCTAGAAACGTTCTATTACTCTAATTCGAGTGAGTCCAAGTTAAACTAAACCTGCTGAATCAGTAAAGTGGATGAGTATTATGTTAGGTAGGTATTCTTTTCCTTTGAGGCTTACCTCGGCTGCTTCAGGCTACGGAGATATATTCGTATAATACTACATAATAAATTATCATTTTGGTGATGCTGAAACTGGACAAGAAGGCCTGGACCTGGGGTCTCTTTTCCAGAGATTTGAGAAGCCTTGAGAAGCTTATACGCCTTCTTCACTGAGCACGGCGTGTCATTGACGTGATCACTTTGACTCGGCTCGCTCCACCCGTCCCAATAGCTCCTCCAATTAATTAATCTCTAGCTGAGTTGTTAGCTCAATAGAACTATAAAATTTGATTAGCCGGATTTCAATTTTAAATCCTGGTTTTCAAAGAATTATTTGAATTCTTCGGCAGAGATTAGTTTTAGTTTAAATTAGGTTCCAAAATTACCCTAGTCAATTCAATGTACAAAACACGTAAAAAAGTGTAATAGTTCTAAGCTGTGATTAGATTGCTCACTTTATAGTTCCAGATAATAAAAGAGGTCAAGGGACGGGTAGTGCTGTGTGTGAAACGTTTGGCGGAAAACGGAAACTATGGTTCAACCAGTAGGAACAACAGGAGCCGAATACCGGATCTGGGGCTACACGAAGCAACAATGGATGGTTTTTCTTATTTTGGCCATAGTCAATTTATTAGCTGGATTGGTTTACTCCATACCATCTCCGTTTTATCCTCAAGAAGTAAGTAATTAATTAATTAACTTGGCTTTTTTAATTTCATATACAAGATTTGAAATATTTTGTAAATATTAAGCCAATGATTTTTCGAATAACAATCTGAACAAGATTTGATTTCATAAATAACCTGTAGTTATACCAAATCCACTGAACGGTTATTTAACCATCGTCAGCAATCTCATTATAACGCATTTTTTAGAATTACTGGGCTATTAATTCAGGTACAATATGTCAAAAACTGCGCCTTTATTAATAACTTATTTGTTTCTAGGCCGAAAGCAAGGGTGCAAAGGCTACAGAATATGGGTTTGTATTGGGTAAGCCTCTGAACACAATTCTATACTCACTATCTCACCCTTGCCGGAGTCATAATGTAATTCTGGTACTAAATATATGCCCGTGAACTTCCTATTTAGGTGTATATGAATTGGCAAACTTCATTTTTGCACCAATCTTCGGTGCTAATGTAAGTGTACCAGCAATACTAAGGCATAGCTTTATAGTCTTAGCGTGCCCCATACGATATTTTCTCAATTAGCAAATATTCGATATGTGTATGTATTCATATTTTAGATGAACCGAATTGGTTGTACACGAGCTTTTCATGCTGGCGTCATTTTGATGGGAATCATGACCATTGCATTCGGGTAATTGATTAAGATTGAATTCATTTTAGTTTAGACAAGTTTGTATTGCTGAAATGTCCAATTAATCTCTCTGTCTGACTGGAACGCAGCTTTCTCCACTTTGTTGAGGGTAATCTCCTGTTTATAGTCCTTTCCTTCTTAATACGGATTCCCCAAGCCATTGGAGGTGCAGCAATTATCACCGCATCCGTCACTTTGGTCACACTCCAGTTCTCGGATTCAGTCGCTACCACTTTCGTACGTTTTGAATTTACATACATACTTTTTTGATAGCCTAATTAGAATTACAGTTATATGCTATAATGTATTTTATTCGGATGAAACATATACAGGCCACAATTGAGACCTTTTTTGGATTCGGCTTTTGCGTTGGTGAGAGAGCAAACACCTCAACCTAATACTTAATACCTCAATGAATAATGCGTGTGCTTATTGTCAGTATTATATTTTCATTTCTCAATTCACAGGTCCAACAATTGGTGCATTTCTTTACCAGGTTTGTTTCGACCCGGTTAATTAATTTATTAAAATTAAAATTCAATGTAGGTGAGTACCTAATATTGAGTTTTCCAATTTACTTTCCATTTCCAGGCTGGAGGCGAGTCGTTCGGATTCACACTTCCGTTCGTTGTACTCGGAACAGTACTCCTGATTTCATCTCCTATTGCAATTTACACCTTGTGGGGTACGCGGATTTCAATATCTGTACTTTATTATAAAGTTAATTAACTAACTTAGATTACACAAAAAATTGCACAATTTGAAAATTCCAGGTCATGAAACGAATCCTCGAGACCCTGAGCTGGAATACAGCATGAGTCTTGTGGACTCCAAATCCGGGCTTGTGTCACTCCTCAAAATACCTTCCATTGATCTCTATCTTTATGCCGTCGTGACCACGGCCATTGGCATGGGCTTCCTCTCTGCGGTAAATAACTCCGGTCATTGAATTATGAATGTTTCAACGTATTATCGTTTTAGAACAAAAAAAATATAAATAGCTATGGTTATTTTGTTTCAGCTTCTGGAACCACATCTACGCCAGGTAAATAAGTGAAATACTATATGAAAATTCGAAATATAATTTCATTAAATTATGTAGATGTGTGGACAGTGTCATTGTCTGTCAATGTTAGTAATCCGTATATGTACATGTATTTACACAGTTCAACTTGAGCACAATAGTGACAGGCCTAATGTTCCTACTGTACGGAGGCGTCTATGCTCTTACTGCTCCGATATGGTAAAAAAAAACTCATCTTCAGTAATTTTCCTGAATAGAACTTTCGCAAGCTTGTTTTCAAGTTCAACCCTTTAACCCGTTAATTCCTTATTGACTGATATGCAGGGGTTTGCTGTGTGATAAGGTTGCAAGGCCGAAGTTCATTACGCTCACTGGAGGAATTGCCATATTTCTGGCATTTATCTGCGTGGGACCCGCACCCTTCCTACCCATCGAACCGTTAGTTACATTCTCTCTATTTCTCTATTCTGGACTGACATGAATGACCCCGACCCAGGTCAATGTTTACTTTGGTATTTGTATTTTCTTGATAGGCTCTTCTGGCTCACGGCCCTGGGACTCGTGATCTTTGGACTGGGCTTGGGTGCTATTTTCGTATCCTCCTTTCTCCTCTCACTGCAGGATGCTCGGTAAGGTCAGATATACTATATACATAGTTATTTCAGGTCATAGGTACCTACGCAGTTCTGATTATCGTAAAATAATTGATCTAATTATACAAGCTTTTGTTGTAACAATTTCATTCTGACCACCCGTTGTAAACACTCAACGACATTTACGCGGATACATGATAAATTCACACGGCGTGGGTATAATCGATTCGGCAGTTACAATATAAGTGGTTACAGTTCGTATGATGACAATTAAGCCAAGCGTATTTCTTTCTTTTTAGTGAGGCTGGATTTCCAAATAACCTCAGCACATACGCTTTAGTGTCCGGCGTTTGGCGGTCTGCTGTTGCACTGGGATCATTCTTAGGTACTTTATCCCGAATTTTATCGGATCAGGATTATTTGTATGATTTATTGTACAGCGACATGTTGAGTAAAGATAATATCTTTGTGTTCCAGGACCAAGCTTAGCTGGCGTTTTGTACGATCTTTGGGGATTCCGCTACGAATCATTGGTTGTTCTGATTCTGGAAGCCATTTTGGTATGTCTAGTCAGAGAGCATGTCATTCCCACAACAAAATTTTTACTGTAAACGCTTTTTCACAACAAAAATTTCTTACAAAAAATGTCTATTCTATACCGCAAACCCTATGCACCGAACCCTCCAACAATAATTAAATACAAAAGCAAAATGGCAAAATATATATATTTATATGCTTTCTACGTGGAACGTCGATGAGGATTTTAGTAATTATGTCTTTGCATGAATTTGTTACGTTTCAGTTTTTGGTGATTTATTATAAAATATTATAAATTAGTAGCGTTAAAATAATCGTCCAGGTCAGTTATACAGTATAACTTTGTCAGCATCTGCCTAATATGACTGAAAATGCGGTAGAAATAAAATATATGGCTGGCGTGAGAAGTAATCTCGGGTTCCGGTAGGATGATGTCGGAAATATCCAGAATAACATTTTGGGGGTAAAGAAGTGTTTGTGGTAATCGTAGTTTTGCGCTAAAATCACCGATTAATCTTTTGAGTAGGTACGTCCAGTCCTGGGTTAATTTGAATTTTTCTTAATTTGATACAGATCATTCTGGTCCTCGTGTTCATTGTACGGAAGAAGAAAATTCATCGGGTGATCAGCTATGAGGATGAGCAAACGAAGGTGGACGAGCGAACTCCGATTCTTCCCATATCGAGTCCGTCACCCACGACCGTTCGTGGTATCAACTAGGGTTGCTGTCAACGTAATCTTAGGTTTGACCGCGGCGGGTGCTCAACATTAGCACAATTACTATATTGTGTTATTTTGCATTTGTTCTTAAGCACTTCCACTTCCTAGTGGCATGGCTATTGTAACTTGCTGTCCAACTAATGTTACTATTTTTTTAACGACAGCTAATTACGAATTTCCGCATATATTTATACAATATTATTTATCTTGTATGTTACAGAATATTTGTGAGAAATATATTGGTGCTAGTGCGTCTGCACAGCTATGACTATGAGTATCCATATTAGGTACCGACAAGGTTTTGTTCAAACCGGATAAATACAAGGGTTTAGTTGAAATTCGCCACAGCCCGAATTGGCAATAGTTGTAACGTTTGTGTTGCATTGCAATCGGCCCATTCAGGAAAATAAGCTTCTCTAAAAAAGTTGAGATTATCTGATTACCAGATCTCTGCTAAGAAAACATAATTTCTAACGTATACGGCACTACATATAACTGGATCCGCCCGAATTTCACAACGGTGTGAAGGCCAGATATTCAACTTAAAATTGTGTCGCGGTTAGCGTTTCGGAGAAAATATAGTAGCAAATAACGCAACCTACAAACATGCAGATATAAAACGTATAAATACGAGACTCTGATAATCGACGACGACGACGAGGTGAGGGTCACTACTGAGTTCAACGTGCGATTTAGGCTTTTCCTTGTCTTAGCCTTGGCTTTGGCTACCCTAAATCCAAATACAGATTTATTATTAAGCTATAATAAGGTCCCGTGTATTTAAATGGGGTACACGCGCGTCAGCTCGAGATTTGACGACATATATGATATATGACAACGGCCCAGATTTACCGAACCAAATATAATCTGCTGTTCCAATTCCCATGCAATTACAATCATAATAAATATGCTGAATGGGGTTCGGCACTGCTTTATTGAACGCGTTGCCGCTTATCGGATATGACCTCAATTCCCAGGTCAAAGAAGCCTATCATAGTCATATATCGTAGTGTCATAGAAATCTTGGTTATTTTCACATTATTATTAGAGGTAGTAAAAATACAACTTATTTTATAAACGCTAACACAAACTATAAACAACCCAAAATGATTAGCTTTCGGGTGTGTCTTTTATTATGATTATAAGTGCCCTTTCAAAATGGGTAAAAGTCGGTAAAAGTGACATAAAATTTAAGCTTTGTTATTATGATTTTTGCACGGGCAACAATGTAGATGTGCCATGGCTGATGTCTAACACCACGTGCTAAACTAATCTAGTTTGAAATAGCAATTTTTAAATCAAATAAAAATATCTTTAGATTGGCGTCTAAAAACTTAGTGCGTTATAGACTTTGATAAAAACAAGCACTAATCTATTCTCGGAGTCACGGCAAAAACCCTCCCCCTCAATATCGAATAAGTATATTTATATTAATTTACTCTTATGGACCAACTTTGCAGTCTTTTGCAAGTACGAATAACAATAATAGCTAATTGATGTCGCAAAGCTAGAGTTTACAGCTGCAATTATTTATTTGCCAGATAAATGGGCAAACAAATCTAATCTCTATAATGAACTTCAATCACAAAAATATGAGATTTATTTTTATAACCGTTAACACGCACAAAACCATTGGTCAATAAGCGTATTTACAATGTACCATAAACTTGTTTCCAATCCTCCTGTCGGTCTCGTCTCGTGTCTTCTGCACAGTTAGTTGAAGCGATTCCTGTTCAACCAAAGCATATCTAGAAGATATACATACTAAGATTTGCACCTAAATACTACGCATAGTGTCATTTCCAGTCAATTTTCGCCAAAAAACTGGCTCTTGATTCGACGAAGGACGCCCAGTCTCAGAAATATGTGGTCCATATTCATACCCACAGCCATTGGACATGAACGTTCAACATGCGAGGGAGCAGCTGAGAGGCTCTGGGACGATAAAATGTTATTACTCAAGTCTGGCGTCTGGTAAATAGGTAACACAGAAACCAAACCAGTTTATTATCCTCGTATTTACTAAGTAATTTTAAGCCCGAATGAACATTTCTACACTACGGAATTCTGAATTCCAAATTGTGGTCTCTGTGCTCCAAGTTCCAAGTTCCAAGGATTTCAATATTCCAGCTATTTAGTATGTTTCCCAGCATATACTGCCACGAGTTCATTTATAGTGACAAAAGTTGATCTCATCAATATCCAAGTTTGTCAATGTAATTCAGTCTCGAGGATCGAGGATCTATTTGTATTCAAGGTAGACGAAGATTTAAGTAAAGTGGGGTCAGAGTCGCAGAATTCCGAAGCGAAAGCTGATACGAGATTAATCATACCTTGTATCTGTATATTAGTATTCAAAGTTGGCTTTTATTGTTCGAAGACTTCAATGTTTCAATCCACGGATAGGGCTTAGTATGCTCTCCTTGCACAATAATCCGTTTTAATCCCTGCCATCGGTATTTGTATATCTGTACCTTGTACGAATATGGCTATATACGATATTTAATTATTTTGCAGATATTCCTTAAGAACGGAGATATAACTCGAATATACAGGAAGAATGGAGCGGAAGGGCAGAGGGGATTCTAGTCAGAGTGCTCGAAGAGCTCGTGGGCGTGGGAAGACATATCGAGGCAGAGGCAGAGGTCAGCCACAGAGCCCAGCAACAGGTTAGCACATTCAGCCGTTCACAAACCTGAATGTTTTTAATAATAAGATTCTGAACTCTTTGCAATTAATTTAAAAGGTCAAAGTACTCCGGTTCCGAGTCCCTCGACCTCGATGGAACCACCCGAAATGCCAGCCAGAGAAGAACCAATCAGTCCTGTACTACCGTCAATTCCTTCTGAAGCCGAAATCAGTGTTCCAAGTGAAACAGCGGAATCCTTGCCCCCGCCAGCGGCGGCAACGGATGCCCCAGCATTGTCCACAGCTCCAACGAAGTCTAAATCACTTGAACTTGAAGCTTCTGTTGCTGGATCCAGTTCAGAAGATGCTGGACAGGCAGTGAAGTCTGACGCAATTTCTGATTCGGAGCATCGGTTAAAGTACGCTGAAGCGACTAAAGAAGAGCTCGAAGGTATTTTTTTTAACCAAAAATCGTATCAACCAAGGTTTAAGGTAAGAATAATATACTAAGAATACACCATGTACAGTCCCTAAGTCCGAATTGACGCTATGGGACGGGGATATGGATCGTCGACAGTCCTTTTCCTCACCACGTCCACCGTCCGAGTCGGGGTCAATGGGCGGCGGCGGACGACCCCGGCGTCTCTCCACGCGCGGTAGTGAGGAGCGGAGTCGTAGAATCTCGATTGGACTGGGCGGAGTCCCGAAACGTGGTTATTGGGGTGGACTAGACGATTCGGACAGTGACGACTCCTTGCTGGCACATTCTCGAAGGTCAAGCCTTTTCATGACCGGCCCCACGCTCATGGGCTACAATAGGAGACAGTGGATGATTCTCCTCGTCTTTGCTCTCGTCGACTTTATTTCCGCCATGCTTATTTCAATTCAGCCCCAGATCTACCCTACCGAGGCCGTCACGAAAAATGTGACCACGACGGAGTACGGAATTCTGTTCGGAGTATTCGGTTCGTGTTACAATTAAATATTAAATTCGATGAAGGATCTGAACGGGTAACTTTAATGCCCATATTTTTAATTTCTTTAGAACTCACAGTGTTTCTCATAACCCCTGCATTTTTTAACATGGTGAGTCCGTAAATGATTCATTTCATTATACAGCTACACATGTCATTTTCAGCAATAGGTACCAAAATCGACGCCACTCGAATCTGACTCGTTTAAGAATTCTAATAAGCTTTCTAAAATTCCAAATTATTTAGTTATCCAGAGTGAGACCAAACCTAATGTTCAATATTGGAATTTTTACAATTGGAACTTCAGCAATATTATTTAGGTAATTCAAATGAATACTATAATTTTACCCCATGTGCACTGACATTGATAATCACCAGTATGATTTTCGATAAAATCTTTGAATTTCAGTTTCCTGGACCGAATCGACAATAAGGTCATGTTTCTCACGTTTTCCTTCATTCTACGAATCGTGGAAGGAGTCGGAGATGCATCTTGTATCACTGCTGCATATGCCATTGTTTCATCCGAATTTCCAGATGCTGTGGCGAAAACGCTCGTAAATTGATTAAAACACGTAGTAGATTGTTCAATCCATATACATTTCTGTTTACATTTTACATTAGGCATCTCTGGAAGCATTCTTGGGACTTGGGTAAGTATGAGATTTTGTATGAGTATTTAAATACAAAACGTAACTAACATTGCACAATTAGACCTTTTGTTATGAATATTGGTAGTTTCATTGTTGGACCGCCCCTTGCTGGAGCGCTTTATGAGGTAGGTATTGTTTATTTTTTCGAATTTTCTGCCTCTTAAGTAGTCTTAATCTAACACACCAACGCTGTTTTGTAAGCTATATACTTTACTATAATTATAATGAATTTTAGGCTGGCGGATTCATGCTTCCATTCTTCTCGTTCGGAATACTTTTAATTATATCCGGGCTCATGGCAGCCTTCGTGATGCCTGCACCGAATAAAGTGAATAACCCACCAGGTGACCTGGAAAAGTCGAGCAGTGGACTCATGCCGGGTTTTATTACACTTCTCCAAATTCCGACCGTGGCCCTGGCCAGTTTTAGTATTTTAGTAGCCTCCATCAGCTTAGGCTTTATCAACAGTACCCTATATGCACATTTGGCACAGGTCAGTGGTCAGATTACGTACTCAAAAAGTCCTGAATTAAGTCATGAAAATTAATCCATTTCATAATTCCAAGTAGTGTCGTAATTCGTGTAATGTCGAAATTTTAGTTCACCCTCAGCTCCATTGCCATCGGCGGAATTTTCATTCTGAATCAAGGCATGTACTCCCTCTCAGCCCCATTCTGGAACCTTCTAGTCAATCGTATTCCGGAACCCAAATACATCAGCCTACTCGGATCCATCCTTCTTGGCACTTCGTTCGTTTTCATCGGACCCATTGCCGTTATTCCCTTTCAAACGTGTGTTCTGAGTCGTTAATTAAAAAAAATATATTTGTACAATGTAAATTTGAATTTTTAATTGAGATCGATTTTCCAGGATTCTATCAGTAACTTGTGCTGGGCTCTTTGTGCACGGATTCGGACTCGGAGCAATTTATGTCTCCGGTTTTATTGTGACGCTCCGCGACACCATGTAAAAAATATTAATAAATACCACATAATGTATAAATTTTAAGCAGTCCAAGTTCCTTGACCAGAGCTTTGTTGTTTTATGAAGTGAGTATGGGTTTCCTGATAATGAAGCGACGTATGGACTGGCCAGCGGGCTTTATACTTCCATTTTTACATTCGGTTCATTTATTGGTTTGACCTGTTCAGGTAAGTCATGAGTGCATACTCACCAGACCTGTCCCAGTCCAGCTACAGTTTTTTCAGTAAATTTTATCATTTCCCAGGAATAATATTTGACACATTTGGATTTCGATGGGGAAGTATCGGTGTACTGGGACTCGACGTTTTTCTGGTGAGATGCAGATGTTGAGATTATTGCAGATAGGATCAATTGTACATTAAATACTTCGTTATTTTATGCTTCTGAATGCTATGCTCCACAGGCTCTCTCCATCATAATTTTCTTGATAATCGGGAAAAGCGTCAACCAGAGAAGCCGAAATTCTTCGGGAATGCAGGACGAAACAGAGCCGCTGCTTGGGGCACAAGCTGCCCAAAGTCCATCTCCAGTACTCCAACAACAACCAACACCACCCACGCTGAATCCGCTCCGAGTTTCACCCGCATATGGAACTTCGACATCTTACGAAAGCATAGTATAAGGAAGAGTGTCGCCGGTTGCACGAAAACGGATTTTGTCCGATACATGTTTCAACACATTTTAAAACTCAGCTTTAACTTTAGTTCTTTAGTTAGTACCTATTAACTAATTTCGATATGTTTTAATAATTCAATTAATTACTTGTTATTCTCCGTGTTAACGCTTTACGCAAGGAGTAGACTATACTGTACTACGAGTCAGTTACAAGTACCTAACTTAAGTTTTTAAATTCTTCTTCACTTTAAGCTGTTAATCTTTGGAATCAAAAGAAATTAAATAAACTTTTGTTAGTAAATCTACTGAATTCAAGTCATTTTTACGGATAAATGCACCTGTAGTATTTTATGATAGTTTTGTAATGGATTCTTAGTGTACAATGTATTATGAATGCTATGTAAAGTCAACAAGGTTCGGCTGATGCTATTAATCTTGAATCAATACCCAAATCTAGCCTACGCTACCCCCTCATATCATTTCCTATGTAGTGTTGTGCTCATGAAGATAACGCGGACCCGCGTGACAGCACTACTTTGAGCAGCCTGAGAGCACAACAATAATACTTGGCTATGGCTAGTACCTATTCCAGTTTTATACCTGGAACAACCGACACCAGACAATAATTTCATTTGAGTTAATTCAAGTCTGCACTATACAATTTCCAGATTTTGACGCGATTGGCTTCCTGTAGTTTTACTCCATTTCGTGAAGACGTACCTATACAGTTTCAGTCGGTTATCCATGGGCGGATTGGCAGGAAACCCCATAGTAAGCCTTCTTTGACGACGCCCTAGTAGTGCTGAAGCCCTAAATTCGGTTAACATTTGACAAGTTCCGTAAACTCTTACCGAAAATGAGTGAGGAGCAGGCTGGCCCATCTTCAGTCATGACTGGGCGAGATTCTAGCCCAGGGCGGAAAGTGATTAGTGAGCTGGTGGCAGTGAGTCATGGAAGCAGTACTTCGTCCAGTTCCAGTTCTTCGGGAGGGCATACCACGGTTAGGGTGCGGGCAGAAGACAGGGAATTCAATAGTCTCTTTGATCAGGAATCCAGGTACCACGGATTGAGTCGGAGACAAATTCAGACGCTCGTTGTACTCGCATTGACGGACTTCGTTGGAGCTGTCTTACTGTCCAATCAAAATCCCTGGTATCCTATTCAGGTAAAATTCAGAGATTATGAAAAACAAGATGATTCTATAAAACGATTGCGATACTGGAATTTGGCATGCTTCGAAAATTGCTAATTTTCGGTAGATCGACTTTCTGTCGAAAGCTGAAGTTTGGAATTCAACTGTTGAAATGAAAATGAGTTGAATCTAATTCTAATTATAGGCCGCAGAGGCAGGTATCTCGACAACACAGTATGGACTCGTGTTCGCAATATTCGAATTATGTGTATGGTTCTTCTCGCCGATTTTTCAGAACATGGTAATTCCACAATAAAAATAAGTATGATTGACTGAAACACTACCGACATACACATTAGCTATGTATTCACTGTGGCTATTTATACGTTGATTGGCGTTTACAGATGCGTGAGGACACTATTTCGCCAATTGTACTGTTTCACGTGGGCGTTTTCACCGCCTCGACGGCAGCTATACTATTTTCGTAAATATCTTAATTACAGCCAAACCTTTAAAAAATTTAGAACTCCTAAACTGAATGGATCTGTTTAATATTATAGGTTTCTGGGATACATTTCAAGCTCACCGATATTTCTTGCTCTGTCCATGGCTCTGCGCTTCATTGAAGGGATTGGAGAAGCCGCCCTTATTGCAGCGTCCTTCGCCATTATCGCAATGGAGTTTCCGGAATCACTTACTACAACATTTGTATGTAGTATTTCGTAACACAAATTTACATCATGCATCTATAAATGTATCCAAAAATCGTACAGGTTATTTGTTCATAACGCGCTTGTCATTAAATTAACAACTTGGTACCTTTGTAATTTTGTAGGTATCTCTGGAAACCTTCTTCGGACTAGGGCTTCTGATAGGTAAGTTGGGATTAGTTAAATTATATTTTTATTGTTCACTTAGGAGTTGCAACATGAAATAATTATCCGGGATTTGGTCAACAGGTCCACCATTGGGCGGTGCACTTTGGGATGCTATACCGGTACGGTCGCGGCGTTTAAGAAGACCTTAACCTACACCAGTATTTTGATTCGTTTATACTTAATATAATAATTTGGTGTATTTTCAGGGCCCAGAAAGATTCACGTTAACCTTCGGAACCTTCGGCGCAGTGTTCTTTCTAATTGCTATATTAGGACTATTTCTTCTGCCACGAAATGTCCGCGGACCAGAAGACAAGGCGTTTGTGGCTGGATTTCGAATGTTCTCTGTTCTCAAAGTATCCCTCGTCCCTTTGGCCGCATTCACGACTCTGACTTCCGCCATTAGCGTCGGATTCCTCTTCGTCACGCTCTCTCCCCACTTAGCACAGGTAATTAATCCTTAATTTATGTATTAATGCATATTTGGTTTTATACCAAATCTACTTATATCTAACAGTTTCCTATGTCGCCGGTGCTTCTGGGTGGAATTTTCCTCCTAAACGGTGGAATTGCGGCACTCACTTCACCAGCCTTCGGTTGGATTGTACATCGAACGAGACGACCCCGACAATTCATTATTTTGGGGGCACTGCTGATTACAACAGCTTTTCTGCTCATTGGGCCAGCCCCGGTTATTCCATTAGAAACGTAAGATTGTGCTAAGTGCAGTTAAATTAAAAAAAGGCTAAGTGGGTTATAAGTTATAAAGTTTGTTGGTATGCCGTTTCAATGCAGAACCATATGGCTGACCTGCGTTGGACTCATAGTCCATGGAATAGGACTGGGAGCCATTTTGGCCTCAACCTTCAAGTTTATGCTTTACCAAGCCGTGTAAGTTAAAATAGACTACGTACCAAATTACATCGGAATACTGTCTAAGTACATACAGATTTGGAATTGAAGCAAGAGTTTGCAGTTTGTTAGGAAATCAATTTTTTAGGGTCCACCCAATAGCCGCCGCACCAAAAGCCGCCGCGCAATAGCCGCCGCGCAATAGCCGCCGCAAAAAAAGACGCCGC
>JAQFYT010000107.1:0-36975 GCA_034694925.1 Ceratophysella denticulata
TGACTAAAATCAAATTTACTGCCATGCAGACTTATTGCACGAGTCTTCTTTTTCATGGCAGATTCTATTTTCTCATGACACGTTTATTTATTTCCCTGTATTAAATAGTTAACTGAAAATAAAATTTCTTTATTTAAATGCAGAATATTACACGGATGCAACAGGCATTCCATTAACCAATAATTTAGTTCGGGATGATAGACTGGAGATTGCCAGAGAGAAAGCTTGGAGTGGGCAGAGGGGATAGCGGAAGTCAAGGTTAAATGTATTTTTGTCAATTTGACAAAACTGACAAATGATTTCCGCCTCATCTTCCTCATGCACTAACTGGAAATTGGAAACTGAAGCTTGTCTCGCCCTCCCTCCAAAGTCCAAAGTGAAAGCATTTAATCGGGAATTCCAGACAGGGACTTTGTTCTCCAATTCCACAATTGATCCGTTCAGAATTTTGTGTTTTCCTTGATAAAGAATTCCTTCGTTTCGGGTGCTTGGACGTAATTTAATATGCCTAGATTCATCTAACATTGCAGGTAAAAATATCCGCATTTTCCGGGGTCCCAGGTCACCGTAATCGTCGTTGTCCTGTTCAACATATCGTGAATCCTTAATGCAATGGCCGTCAATTTAAGTGCCATAATTTAAACAAGTTTTGCCCTAAAGTTTTTGACAAGCTTTTTCTTATAAAAATACACATTTCGTCAGTATGCGACTTTTTAACCTAACCTAACTGAATACACTTAATCTAACCTATCCTAACCTGAAATACCGATTTTGGTTTAGGACAAAACTTGTCAGAGTTTAGGGCAAAACTTGTTTAAATTATCGCAAAAAATAGTGATTATATTGCAATTAGGAAAATGCTGTCATGTAAAATTTCATATCATATTAAGGGGTTTACTTACATAAACAATACCACCCAACTCTTCACGATGCTTGCTGACTTTACGACCCTCGAGAATAGTGAATTTCGTAGCAAACCAATTTGACCTAACCGTGGCTACATGTGCTTCTCCGTGTCTCCTCAGGTCACTTGGGTCAATTGATATCAAGTAGTTGAGTCCGAGACAAATCTTCCGTTTTCTGGCAGTGAGAATGAGGATATTCCGTGACGCTAGTTCGAGATGCATATAAAATAACGGAAATAATCCAAGACCACGTTTTTCTCGGAATATTCGGCAGTTGAGCTCAATTCCAATGGCAACTGGGGTTTGCACGAAAGTTTTGAGATCAGCGTAAATGTCGAAGAGTTTCAGAGAATGGTATATTTGACCCTTTTCATTAGGGCTTGTTTCATAAAACCGAGGAGTTTCGTGGTATCGAAGATTACTCGGTCCAGCGTCGAACATTTCAATATTTCTTAATGCAAATCTCTCGAGAATTGCTCGACGTCCGATGCGCTGATACCACTTCCGGTTTCCGAATTCGGCTTCAGACAGGAGAGTGCTGATCGAATGTGATGCTGATGCTGAGATGATATTCATTGCGGATTCTTTTGGTATTTCATCTGAATAGCTGTCATTTTTTAGCGTGTCAAACGTTTCTTCAGAATTATCCTCGCGATCCGTTGTACAATTAGTAATGTTAGTTTCAACGTCTGTACTGCTGCTGCTGGTATCGGGTAAGGGCGTTGCCTCCGCGAGTGCGACCATTTTCTCCCATGATTCTGAATTGAAGATTGAGGCCGGACTCGTCTTCGGCCTTGGCGTTGTCTCCTGGACTAAGTCATGATCATGGCCACCATCAAGATCCTCGTCTGCTTCGGACACGTCGGACTTTCTCTCGGTATCGACCAGGGCTTTGCGACTTAGCGTTGCCCATGATGGCAGCCGCCAGAGTCCTCCGAGGATTTCCAGAAACGACGGTTTCATGGAGTTCGGTATTGCGGGCACGTCGAGCGGGTCAGATCCTTCACCCACTTCCGCATGCTTTATCTCGCTGATAGGTTCTTTGAGATCACCGTGGTCCATTTTACAAAAAAATTGACCTTAATTCAGCGAATTTAAAGAATTAAAAATTTTGACTGCGTATCAATTTTAAATGTACCTATGTATACAGGACAGATATGATACGACCATGTCCGTCCGTCATTTGTTTAGACATTTTCAACGGATAAAGATTGCCGCGTCGTTCGTTACCATAAGGTTTAAATGCTGTAAATATTAATCTTGGGCTAATTTCAGCTTCACAATTGCGCCGATCAAAAATAGAGCAATAAAACGCAAATACAACTCTGAATTGGTAACTGTTAAATTAGTCATCAGACTCTGAGGGTTTACTTCATTTTACAATGTACAAGCTAGGATACACGCAGTTTTGACTATATATATCGAATTCTGGCAGTTTACAATTTACAATTAACATTTTGACTTGCACTGCGGGTAACAGAGTTCTAAACTTCTAACACGTTGGTTTCTTTTCTTCTTCATCGCATTTATTATGAACCTTCTCTTCTTTCTTAGCCTTCCGCTCCCTTCGTTCCAGCAATCGACGCTCTCGTTCAAATTCCTTCATTCTCAAGACGTAGCTAGAAAAAAGGCTTCGAATTAGATTTGCTGAACGGAACAGGATAATTTGTTTTGTTACTCTACTCTGTTAATAGATACCAAGGTCGTGTACTTTCACCGCGTACTTTCACTTTTCGTACTTTTACAACAGTGATTTTACATCAAAAAGTACGAAAAGAGAAAGTACGCGGTGAAAGTACACGACCTTGGTATACCCCTACTATGTACATGTAATGAATTATGGATAGCGATCAAAGTTATTGAATTGGCGTTCGTTAACAAAAGTGACTTACTCTTGATACTGGCATTCCTCGTACTCGTGCTTCTCATGATGACATCTGTAGACAAACGGAAACTTGTCCTTCCGGCACGCTTTGAAATTGATCAGTAGATGAGCACAGTAGTCACGGTATTCCGGAGCAATCTTCGCGCTAACCAAATCTGCCTTTGAAGCCAGCATCACTAAAGAAAGAATACAAAAAAAAATTATGAACAACACAACGAACTCCGGAAACATATCTTTTACAGTAACGTCCAATCAAGCCACTGGTACGTTACACATTACCTCATTTCAATAGTTTACACATAACTACATTTGAACATACAGAACTCTGTACGGTAAATTCCGTACGGCTACCACAACATACATAAATATTCTGTAAGAAAACTCAGTATAATTATAATGTAACAAATACCAATGAAATGACCAAGCCCGAAATGAAACAGAATTGGCGTGTGTCAAACGGGGAAATATTTTTGCCTGAATAGAAATACCGATTTCGTCAAAAGAAATACAGAAAGAGGCGAGTATAATTGTATCAATTCAGGTTACTTATGTTATAAGATTTCTTTTGGTGTAATCTGGAATCGGTATTTCGTTTGAAGCGAATATTACAAGCCGTGTCAAACTAAACAAATCGCAGCGGTAGGGTAGGGCAAAGACGCTGGCAATTAAGTACTTTTCCGTTTCATGTGCCACTTTTCACTTTTGACTTTAGACCTTTGACGTTTATAGACATAAGCCCGACAATAGTTTTTAACAAGCACCGGGGTCAGACATCAGTTAATAGGTCAGGTTAGGTTAGGTTAATCGTTGCTGTGTCGTGTATATGGTTGACCCTTGACCCCTTCGGGTTGACCTGAGGTCCATTGTCCATTAATCGGGTCACGGAGTAATTCAGAGAAAATGCATTTCAACAAAAGTTGCATATCTTTGAGAGGTAAACGGTCAATGGTTATATGTTAATTATCAATTGGGTTGTATTTTGTATTAGGAAATCATTTGTCTATAATATTGTAATAGGTCATAGGTTGGGTGAGGTTGACTAGCTGTTAAATATGTTACACAGATAATCCAGTAACCAGTAAAATGTGTGAGCAAAGCATAAGTAGGGGTTGGATTCCCTCACATTTCAAGTCTGCCTTTGTAGCTTAGTGCCTGAAGTGTTGGTTGGATTTCTTTTTGGAAGTGGTTCTATTCCTACCACCCTCAACATTTTTTTTTGTGGTGAATTTGATTGTTTTTGGTTAGGTTAGGTTTTCCTAAACGGCCGCAGAGGATTTTTCTTAGTTCGAGTTAGGTTAGGTCCTGTTTATTCAAGTGCCCGAAGGGCACGCAGAATAAACTTGACCAAACCTAACTCGAACTAAAAAAAAGCCGACGACTAGGACTCGTACACATGTGAGAACCAAGTGCTTGATGGATTATCTGTGTAACATATTTAAAGGCTAGTGTGAGGTTGTATGTATACTGTGTCGATGTCAAATGTGCGGTACGTACCTCTTTCTTTGCGCTGAGCCTCGAAGCCGTAGTTGGGGTCATGGGTGGGTGGGTTTTCCCAGTCCGGGATGGTCTTGGACTTGTACAGGAACCCTGTCCCGGAATTGGCCGACACCGAAGCCCCCATCTCAACACAATTAAAATTAACGAACACTCAATCAATAATCACGGACAACGGAACACACTTTTCCAAAAATTATGTGCTTTGCTAAATCCTTCCTGCGTTTGAATTTCAGGAGCGTAAACAACTCGAAATTCTCATAGCTCAGCTTTCAGCTCTCACCTCTAAGGCCTTATGGCACAAATCCTACAAAATAAACAAATCTGTCTGACCTTGTGTTGGTGACTGGTGGGCTCGGCTGGACAATCTACTCGGCTTCGTGTGCGTAGAACATCTATAGGTATGTACATCTCATTATAATACCAAGGTCACTGTGTTATTGTTTATTTAGTTATTCTCACATCTCGACGAACGCCTAGAAAAGCGAAGCAACAACAGTTTAATTATTACAGTTGACTGAGTTAGACGATACGGAATTTGGCTATCATCTCCGACAGTACACAGTACAGTAATAATAATTAAAGGTTTTAGAAGCAAGAGGAAATACAATAATTCACGTTGCACCAGCAAACGGAATTTAGAAAAATTTCCGTTTAATTTCAAGTCACAAGAAGTGGAAAATCAAGATCAAGATGGTGAATTATGGAATGATTGGAGCCATGGTTCTGCCAAATCTGGGCGGATGGGCCGGCGGGTTATTGACAGCAAAGAATATTAAGCCTTGGTATGAGGTAATGTAGCACGAATACTGACATTAACTTTCTAAATTATACAATTTTTACTTGAGAAAAGCTTTCACAAACAACAAAAACTGTTAGTACATAGCCCAATAATAAAAAAATTTCAGTCGCTGAATAAGCCTTCCTGGAGACCACCGAATTGGGCATTTGGACCAGTTTGGACCTCCCTGTATACTTCTATGGGTTACGCATCTTACTTAGTTTATAAAGATGGCGGTGGATTTGACGGTGCGTACAAGTTTTTATTATCTCTGTAAATCAACATATTTGTTAGTTGAATAAATTCAGGAAATAAATGATTGAATTAAAACAGGACCCGCACGTCTTCCATTGATTCTATTCGGAACCCAACTCGCTCTCAACTGGGCTTGGACACCGATCTTCTTTCATTACCATAAGCTTGGATTGGTAAATATTGAACATTAATTATATATCAGAAGTATAGGAATAATGCTTGTTAATTTCTGATTTCACTCGAATTTTGTATCTGCAGTCGGTCGTGGAAATTCTAGCCCTGTATGGAAACGTGCTTGGATGTGCTGCCGCATTCTACAATATTAACCCCACAGCGGGGTACATCATGATCCCATATTTAATTTGGTTGACCCTTGCAACGGCTCTCAACTATACAATCTGGAGGGACAACAAAAGTGGTGACAAAGAAGAGTGATTCGGCCAGAATTTGATTCTTAATTAGGCCTACATTTGTTTCAACATACGATTATATACGTGAAAATTCTCTGAATAAATTGGTCGATTCTGGAAGATTCGAAATTACTGCAACTAATACCTTTAGTACTAATATTAATTAAAGCTAGTATAAATCAGGAAATAGTGCAAATGAAGGTGACTTCAGATTTTCCCGATTATTTCAACATTATATGTATGTATGTATATTTTCTTATCTTATTTGCACAGTGCTGCAATTACGAAAACTGTGTAACCAGCAGGCCAATGCCGATAACAACATACAAGTATTTAATTGTATCAAAGAATAAACCGATGCTGTAATCGTTCATTTTGCACACGGTACACCATTTCCACGCACCACCATCAATGCTAATAATGTCCAACGGGGAAAACTAATTATTGAATTGTAACGTCTGGAAACAATATGACCTAATCAGGAACCAATCCAGAAATTTGAAGTGTTTAGCGATAAAACAGCTTGATGGCTATTTAAGTGAGTGTAACGAAATTACGGTTTCACTTTTATTTTCTACGTCTATTGTGAAAGGTGTGTGTGGGAAATATTCTGTGTCAAAATGTCCATCGATTTGTACTACAATCCAATGAGTGCTCCGGCTCGGGCCGTTCTTATGACGGCAAGTGCTCTGGGGGTCAAACTCAATCTGAAGGAACTTAATCTCTTGGCAGGAGAACATCTGAAGCCTGATTTTGTAAAGGTAGATAAATAACTATTCCCAAAATGATACGAATAAAAAATACGAATTTTTGCTGAATTCTGTCTGATTTTCCAAATGGCACAGATTAACCCGCAGCACCAAGTCCCATTCATGGATGACAATGGGTTTTACTTGGGAGAAAGTCGTGCCATCATGCAGTATTTGGTCAATGCATACGGAAAGAATGACTCTCTCTACCCCAAACCCGCCAAACAGAGGGCCGTTGTGGACCATCGACTCTATTTTGACATGGGAAGCTTGTTCAAATCTTTCGTAGATGCTTACGTGGTTAGTTATTCTATTCACTTAAAATATAGCTGACTACATACAAATATTTATTCCTTATTGAAAATCTGTTTTTTTTTGTATTATTCCAGATTCCAATCTTCACAAAAGTTCCAGTAAATCCACAGAACGTGGAGAAATTGAACAACAATTTAGATATACTGGATGAGCTTTTGGATAAAACTAAATTCTCGGCTGGAGATTCTCTGACCATAGCCGATTTTAGTCTCGTCGCAACACTGAGCACTATGGAGGCTTCGGGCCACAAGCTCAATAAATTCCTCAAAGTGACTGCTTACTTGACTAAATGCAAGAGTGAAATTAAGAAATATGATGAACTCAATGGAAATGGTGCGAAGCAATTTGGTGAATTCGCGAAAACGGCACTTGCAGCTTTGTAAATAATAACCGCCGTAAATTAGTCATCAACGAATTGTACAATGGAATAAGAATAATACTAAATCAACACAGTAGTTTATTGCATGAGAATATTTTTAACAAAGTTACAGTTGCATTTTCACATTTCGTTTTGCCTAGGTTAGGTATGGCTGAGTGGAGATTAAGCTATGGCCGCTGCATTTGAGAACTTTAGGGTATTTGGGTCAAGGATATATCCGAGTCCCAATAAAAGACCCTGAAATAGGGATGCGGCGAATATTCGCCCCGGCAGAATATTTCCGGCAAAAATCGTGTTTTCTAGAGTGAAGCGAATATTCACCCAAAGGCTTGAGCTTGAGACGCCGTATATTCGGCAAATATTCCGCCTAATAATCAACCGGCGAATATTCGCTATCTTTGGGCGAATATTCGTAATTTTTCGACGAATATTCCTCTATTTTGGAAGAATATTCGCTATTTTAGGCGAATATTCGCCCGTTACAATCAATTACCTACGTATTTTGAATATTTCGAATATTCGCCATTTTGGGCAAATAAACATTGGCCGCATCCCTAGCCTGAACGGATATTTAGAGTTTGAGTATTTCCGTTTACACAGTTTCCTTGGTTGTACTATCACTACTCGCTTCACTTATCGAGCCCACCTGTTTGATTTTATTCGACTGTTTCCGTTTCCAGCGATAGCGGAGAGCAAATCGGAGACAAATAGCAATGGTCATGGCTACAGCTGCGGAAACAGCGTAGATGTGATAGAGATAGCGTCCGTCGAGATTCACGCTAGCGGAATAAACGATAATATAAGAACTCCCAATCATGAGCACATTTTCAATGTAGAACCAGAGAAAGATACATTTTTCATATGACTGGAAGTCGAAGCTGAGGAAGAGGGATTTCCAGGAATAAGTAAAAGCCCCGTACACACCCTGCTCAGCCAATTTCACTTTCCGCTTCTGTGACCCCACCATTCCATTGAACACGGCGTAGATGGAGGCTCGGAGGAAGAACTGAGTGATGAAACAAATGATGATGACTTCTCCGAAGGAAATGGACTCGAAGTAGAAGCAAAATGTTGCCTTGAAAATTGAGTCCGTAAAGATTCTGGAACCTGAAGCAAGCAACAAAGACAGAAGGGATTTGTCATTGGAATTTCAATGAGATGGACTTGAATGGGGTTTCAGGATCGGATTTTCTATGTGACCACTTGTACTAGAACATAGTCATTGTATTTTTGTATTGCTTTTGAGATTCACGTACCGATGGAAAAATAGGTAAAGAAGAAAAGCCCAATTCTCCATGGAATTGAGATGTGCTCCACGCTCCAGGGATGGGTCGGGGAGTACTCAAACATTCGGTAGTACGGCATCGCACAGCCGTACATATTTGTTTCTGCCAAGGTGAAGAGACACAAGGCTAGACAAACCGAGGTCCAGTAGTCTGCAATGGATAACAAAATTAGTCAATGTCCTATACAAACAACAACACTGTCAACAAAAGTGACATTTCAGGGTTTTGGAGCCATCGAGCGCTTTCGTCTAGCATAAACATGCTTGCTAGATTTGCAATTGAACGTAATGTAGAGAAGTATGGCTCAGAATCTCGAAGCCTATCCTTCCACTCACACGTAATGCTAATGGCATGGACTGTGAGTTCGAAACCTATCCTTCCACTCACACGTAATGCTAATAGCATGGACCTTGAGTGAAAGGATAGGTTTCGAGACTCGAGAAGCCATCCGTCTCCACAATAAAAGATACCTGTACAAAACGGTAAAGCTTGTTTTGCAGCATCCCAGAGATTCTAAATTCTACGCATTCTACTAAATTAACATTTAGTGGACATACCTAATTCGAAAAAAGTAGGAAAGTGAATCACGAAAACTTATATATAATACAATACAAAACTCACACTCAGTTCTGATATATTTGATTTCATCGGCTGCCCATTACATAATGTAATATAGATTATGATTTATCAAACGCTTATATTGTTGAAATGTATATTTAAATTTTAAATATGCTCACCTTCAGCATGATACTCTTGTGTAGGAGACCATGTAATTATTCGGAATGTAATCTGAATGAAAGCTTCGGGTGCGGCTCGAAAGAAGCTTTCATACTGCTTCATCTTCATAATGAGTGATTCCAGCCTTTCAGCTTTCTCCGCATTCTCCTCTTGGAGCGTGTAGGTGAAGTAACGGAGAGTACTGATGCAAAAATATACGTGAAAAATTAATATAAATCCTAATTACTTACTGCAGAAATACGATGACCGACGAGGAATTAAGCTAACCTGAAGGCAGGTCCAATTACAGGGAAAAACATCAAGTTCTTCGTCGTTTTACACCCCAGCTCTTCCATTTCTCGCCTTTCAGCCTCACTGTGCCCAGTCAAGGAGAAAGCATTAGTTATACTTGTTAGACAAATTTATTAAATAAGACAGAACCAGTATTGACTTACTTGGAGAGAAAGGTGAAGATGCCGATGAAATTGAGTAGGATTGGGAGCAACATGAGCCAAGCAATTAGGTCTGAGCTGTGACTGAAATGCAGGTACGAGAGCCAAATAATCACCATCACATCCGCCGTCGAAATAAGGAAACTGATAAAGGCCCAGACAATCTTGATTCGAGAAACGCATCTTGCCTTCTTCTCGGCATCACTGATCTTCAATGGCTCCGCAAGCGGCAGCTTAGCTTCTACTAACTCCGTCACGCTCGTCATGTCGCGCTAAGTGTTTACAGGGACAAAATGGTAAGAATATTTACAGAAATTATATATGTTTTTTAAGTTTTTCATCGCTCATTGAGTTTGCTTCCGAACAAGCTGGTTTGAATTTAGAATTTGAATTTTCTACAGATCTTTTTTTAAATATGCGCTTTATAACTTTTTCATAGCGCTAAAGATTTTGCTGCCTTAAGGCACCGACCCAGTATGCCTTCTGGTCTAAAATAAGGCTTTGACGCCATCTAAAACGAAAAACTGTTTCAATACTTTTACAGTGCAATGCGAATTTCAATTAGATTTATTTACCATCTCGTCCAGTTGTGATTATATTCTAAAGTAGTTAATTAAGTGTGAAATCAAAAAAAAAAATATACGTAACGCTGAATAAGGTACCCGTGTATCGAGTGGAATTGCGTTTTTCAACTGAGTCACGTCTCGTAGCTGTAGCCGTAACCCCCACGAGCCAGGGCAGGGTCTCCTAGGTTTCACACAAACACCACACTAAATTCGTCCAACGTTCGTAACGTATTTGTATTGCAGATCCCGTGTTACACCTTTCTCACTTATTCATAAAAAAGCATTTCAACCTATTGAGTGGAACGGGAACCGAATATTTCGGGGATTGAGTTACTACTGTTCTACTAAGTTGGCCCGTGTAGACCTTCTTGCATACATGACGAAGGTTAATAATAGGGCAGAATATACGAATATTATATGGATTTTCAAGGTTAGCAGACCAATCGTGTACCTGTAGGCAAAACGCTTTTCGAGTCAAGTCCGTGCTTTGCAAAGATAAAAAACGTGCGCCGAGTTGACTTGGAGTCATAATAATACATAATACAGATCGTCCATTCATCCTTCAACAATGTCTCATAATCTTGCCTGAAGAAAATCGTGCTTTTCGGCTGTATCTTCGTGCTGACGTCAGGCTATAGCCACAACAATGATGAAAGAATAACCCTACTTGACAGCAGCTTGGAACCATGATGAGATGAGGAAATAAATTATAGATTTTGCAAGATTTAATCACACGTCACGTGTGTAAGTGTATCAGTATTTTATTGAGCAGTTCGTATAAATCGTATTATTTTCAGCCATGCATGATACAATTTAAAACATATTACAATGGTTGAATTTTGAACTTAAATATTAGTCATTGTGAAATCATTGTGTCAATCGAACCCGGCCCAAACAGCATAGAAACCCACACACACAGCAGAGTACAAATACCACAAAGCCCATAATACCCATCACAAGACTGGTGGAATACATTGTAAAAAGGAACAATATTTGATTACAGTAAACGTCCCCGGTATCCATCTGACCCTGTTCATTTCGGTCACCCGGAGTGTACTTGACCTTTGGGTAAAGTGAGCCGAGCATGACAGCCAAGTGGATGTAAGCGATGATTTCCGCAACCAGGAGTGAAACATTCAAGACACAGTAATATTTTGATTTATGTCGCATGAGACTTTCGGGAAGAAAACGATCCAGGTGATTGAAAATATTGAGCCGGCCGGACATTCTCAGGATGCAGAATAAAGCTCCAATTGATCCGGTGACAATCAGAACACTAGCCATGTTCGGTTTCCCAGGGCAGTTAGAAGCTTTGGCGAAGATTGCTCCGATCACGATTGCTCCAATTGAGATAGCTGCGAAGACGATGATGACGGCATAGTATCCATAGCCTTCACCGAAAGTTAAATGCAATCGCACGTTCATCTCTGCTCTTCCATTGGCCGCGACGTTGTTGGCCTCGGGGGGATGGTCATCTTCAACTTGCACTTGGACATTGTTGTCAGCTAAGTTCTTCGAGGGTATTGGTCCGGGTATTTTCACGGCTGATGAACCGGGATCGAGAGCTTTTTGCATTTCCGCCGTATTTCCATCTCCTTGTAGCTTAAGGCGACAACATGGACAATTGTCCATGGCGTCTGCATTTGTTGAACGTATCTGCGGAAAGGATGGATTAAATAATCACGTTTATCACAATTAAAAATGATGGATTCATGTAAAATGTTCAGTTTACGAATGATTTTGTTAAATTTTAAGTGCATGCTGTTTCGATTCACAAACCTGAGAAGACTGTCCCTGTCCCTTGGAACGGTTGCGACTCCGACCGCGCTCACTCATTTCGCCAACAATTCAATTGAGAAATTAATCGGAAGAATTCAACCGATTCGGTTTTGAAATTATTCGATTCAGAAATTATATATTGTGCAGTGCTGTTGACGAGGAACTATCACCTCCGCCGAGCTCAAAAATGTAAGGTCCGAATTTTTTACTTCCAACTCGGCTTGAACATGAAGATTTGTTTTATTTTTCGCATATCTCCGTCTGTTACTCCTAGCAACAATTGGCCGATATGCACTGAACAGAGCATTCCATTGCTATTAGGTATCTTTGCTGACCACTTTTAATCACGGATTGATTTTGTTGCCATGAAAATGGCATTCATAAAAAAATCGGCGACAGACGGTCAGACAGACAGGGGTCGTCCCATAGAAGACCCTTCTGGTCTAAAATGTAATCCTATTACCATTTTACGTTCCAGAACCTACGGCGTCTGCTATGCCAAGGTCGGACGATAAAAAAAAATATCCCAACAAATATATTGTGTTCCTATTTAGCATATATTTCATTTTACAAGTCACGGCTAATTGGTTACGCGCACAAATACAATCATTATTCATCTTTAAATTACTTTATAAATTAGACGCAGAAAAATTGTTTTACATTAGTACTCGACATAGGTAATTGAATCATAGTCATATTAAGATAGAAAGAGATTAGATTCAACCAACTCAATGTCATATGAGTTGGTGTCAATTAATTAATAGTCAATCCATGTAAAACATTAATCCGCTCAAATAGTACACTGGAAATCGAAATCACTATGTAATAGCTAATAATATCAGCGTTTTTTCCACCGGACGAACTTATCTTATATTTCTTAACTATTTTCAAATTCAACACAGAACTGAATTTTTAATATTGTTCTAAATTTAAAAATTATAATTATGATTACTTTGAATGGGTCGAAAGTTATTAAGTCATAAATCATAAATGAGGACAGAATAAACATGAATTACGGCCAGGCTATACACAAGTTCGGATTCTACAGATAGGGGTATGCACCTAATCATGCTGTTGAAAGGTGAAACATACTACACAATATATGTATGTTACATTTCAAGAAAATTATGCAGATTTCAAACTGTTTTCGTGTGTTCGAATTCGAAACTAATGTCAATGTTGTAATCAAATTAGGCAGTTTGGGTTTGACTGGACTTGGCGATGATAAACTAATATAGGTACATAGGTATACCAAACATAGATTTTCCAAGAACCCTGTGACTTTCACGCAACACATGCCTACCTTTCAGAAAAGATCTCCAGCAAAATGTAATTAGTATAATGCAGGTACTTCCCTTGACACTAACGGGCTAATTAGTACCTAACCTTTACCCGTCCAGTGGACTATTATGTCGACTCTTGTAATTAGCATCTGACTCATAATTGGAATTACAATCATTAAGCTCCTCACGGCCATGCAGGTGGATGGGCCGTAACCTTATAAAACCTAGGAACTCGACATAGTAATTTAGACAGTTTAAAGTTTAACCGACTTTGGGTTCGGATTTAGAACGGCAGCGTCTTTCAAAATGGGTCTTATTTCTGGGCCCGTTATAGTTTTCCTAGTGATTCAAATTTGCATCGCGGAACAGGCACCTCCGCTACCAGAGTCACAGCTTTTATTGGGCCAAGCGTATTTCAATTTCTCCGCTGACCTTTTGGACACGCTACAGGTATTTTAAATTATAAGCTTATAGTGCAAATCTGCAGCTACATATTGAATATTTCAATTATAATTTTTTATTTAAGTTTCTCTTTAAATATTCCAATGGTGTTAATTAAATGCCCGTAGAAATCTGAAGTCAATTCTCCGGTTCCAAAGACTCAGCTCGGATCTTTTGCTGGCGGAGTGGATGCAGATTCTATTTTCGGATTGGGGAATATTCTGGCTATCGTGAACGAGAAGCCATGGCCAATTGCAATACCCATCTTCGAGTCTTTCCTGGAAACTGCACCAAAGACCTTACCAGCCGCCTTTGAGTTTGTTATTAGCCAGATCACTCAGGTAAAAGTATGCTGCGTTTATCATTTTGTTTTAATTTTTACGGTGTTATAATCTCAACTTCAATTTTTTCAGGATTCCGATGTCCAAGTTTCCAACACAATTTTCACACCGGAAAAGCTGACTCTCACACCAGCTCTGACAAAACTGAAGGTTGAAGTAGTTAATACCGATTTGAAGTCCAAGGACGCCGTCACATCAATCAACAGCAATATTGCCAAGAAATTGGTTACACCTTTGGAAGACTCATATATTCCTAAAGGTAAATTTCCTTTACCGTACACATCCTTACGTAAACATTATCAGAAACTGTGTTAATTGACCTTGGATTACAGAATCAACCCTTTCATCCGCCGCAAAAGCCCTTCTAGTCAACACACTCCAATTTAGTGGAAACTGGGCAACAGCTGCGAAGAAATTGCCCAGTGGAACAAAGTTCAACGGAGTCGATAATGTGGAAATGATTGAGCTTACAGGGAAATTCCAAGTTCTGGAATTCAAGCAAGGCGTTCAGGTCATCCTTCCGTTCAAGGTCTTTAATTTATATTCAACATAGTATTTGGAAGTTACGATGAAATTATTCTGAGTGGACTTATGTAACTTAAAGCTTTCGTGCTATTTAGACAGTTCTTAATACGGCTTATTATGTAGTTCAAATCTGGATGGCTATTAGTGCGAAGTTGTTAATTACTTTTTTATTAATGCGATTACTGTACTACCTAGAATGAGAAACGAGGTTTGTCTCTGGTTCTTCCCAATAATTTTGCTGCCGCACTCAAGAGTGAGGATTCTGATAATGAGCCGCCCAAGCTCGTGAATGTCACTTCCGTCCGTATCCAAATCCCAGTCTTCAAAGTCACGCTCCGTGTTCTGGAAAATGTATAAATAACAAATACACAAAGTGTAGACGTAATATTGTATAGCTAGAACTTTCTGACATACGAACTAATTCTGTATCAATGTTAACTATTTCAGAGTGGGTATTCCAAGTGTGATTTCCAGAAATCCGAAAACTTTCTCCAACTTTTGGATGAAGTCACATATTTTTCTTTGGGTGCGGAGAAATTGGAAGCTATTTCAATTACAGGTAATTAAATTAATAATTAGAAAAAAATCACCATTAAATTGAAATTTTCATAAATTTACATATATTAAAATTATACAGGTGCACAAGTGAACAATGTAAATCAATTCAAACAAGAATTGACGAAAAGTTCTGGGCGAGCCATTCCAACAGCTCCAGTAGCATCAAATACTGTTCCTGTTTCGAAGAATGCTGACGCACCGGCAGCTCCTTCCACGGCTTCATCGGCTGAACGATTAATTGTTTTTAATAAGCCATTTACCTGGACTGTGCTGGATGTTGATCTGGGCCCACTCTTTGCTGGATCCGTTTCCTCCCTGGATTTTCTTAAGAAAGACGCCGCCGCTCCTGTAGCTCCAAAGCCCACACCAGTTTTCGGAGTTCGAGATGATCTACCGTACGCTAAATGCTTGTGAGCTAAGGGCCACAATCTTGTATTTGAATTAATTTAAAAAATAAATTAAAAGCTCCTTGTCTTCGTCTTCCTGAAGAATGTAAAGCGGGTCCGTCTGAGACGGATTATTCCAACCAGGATATTAAACTGTCTTTTAGAATGGCTGGAAGCTGGGACGTAATCTTTTACGAGTACTTTCTTCGAATATATACAGAGTGTCCAGAAAAGTCGCGCTTCTAAAAACAAGTGCATATATGCCTTTAATGCCTTACGAGTTAAAGATGTACCTTAGTAAACCTTGCTTCATTACGGATATCAAGGTTACATTAAGATCCGCAATAGAACCAGCTTTAATTTGGTACATTTCAGGCTGTTAAGCAATTTTTTCCATGTATGTGATTCACATATGTGAATAAAACATTTACAGTCACCCTGTACTTTAGATACACCGTGGGTACTCATGTCAGTTTAAAGAAAAGAACCCTGCTAAGGATAAGGGTAAGGATTTGGGATTTCAATCGTCGCTGTCTCTCCGAATTTTAAACCTTCTGGGTACACATTTGCTATAGAAGATTTCATAGCTAATATGTAATATGTACCTTACATATGTGTCTGCTGTGCACCTTGTACCTTTATGTCTGAGCCGCTCAACGAAGACCAACCTTGGTCTTGGATTTGGGATCTGAATGATGAAATAAAGAGCCCAGATTCAAGACATGGATTCTCTAAGAGTTTTTTTTTTTTTTGAAAAGTTTAGTTTGAAGATGGGGAATGATTGATCATGGGGACACTTACTGGTTGAATCAGTGTATGTAGGTACATGCTTTCTCCTTCTCCGGAGGAGGCTTTCTCCGTCTTTCTCCACTGCACTGCACTGCTTTTCATCTTTTTCATGCGGGAGGATCAGTTGCACAACCAAATCTGCAGCCTACAGGCCTCCATCCACTTAATCCATATGGTTCCCTTCCAGCAAACGCACCCATGATCAGATCAGCGATCAGAAAAAGGACTCGATTTTTTTCGTCGTAATGTCTTCTGGGACAATCGCTTTGCTATTGATCATCTCCAGCATCTGATTAATCGAAATCCGTGCTGTGCCGGAAATTATCATACGGCATATGCATTACCCGCGTTGCCACATCTTCCTCGACCAACTGGTGCGAAAAAATGTGAATCCTATATGTAACACGTGGGCTGGATGTGACACAAAAAATCCGCCTTCCGCCATATACAATATTCAAGCCACCACGGTTGATCAGTCAAGATCAAAATAATTCAGATTTTCATGCTCGTGAATCGTGAAAAATTGGGAAAATCCGGTGGGTGGTGCAGGGAAAGAAGACTTTGATTTCGAGGTTGCTACGTGGGAAAGCCCATCTCTCATTTTGCCACGAGCTTCGGTCGTGCGAATATTCATCCATCTTTTTGGTCTCAAAAGGATGACACTTTTTGGCATTATGAGAATTGATGCATTCTATGCATTTCGTGCTTCGCATTGTTAAGGCAACCTATTGTGCATACAAAGGAGGACTCGTATTTGATCATTGCTCAACAAGTGTGAGGCTCGTTTTAAAAGGATTAAAAAAAAACTGTCTTTTTTGTCAGCCAGACATTATGATTTTTTATACAATTTTTAATTTTAAAATTTAAGTGTTAGCTCATTCATTGATTCCCATGTTCGAATTCATGATTCAAATTGAGCCTAGTGCTTTACCAACGTAAAATGCCCGAAACCCCACCGCTGGGATTTTGTGGTAAATTCCGGGTAATTCCACAACTAAAAACACTAAACTAAACTATAAGAATTCCATGAATTGCATTCTACGTTGTATCCTGTAACGTTTCAGAGACAAGTGAGGCACATTAAGAAGTCCGTTTCCCGAACTTTCCGAAGAATAGCCATCACTCTGCCCAGTCTAAGTGATTTTGGACGAAGAAAGAAAAGAATTCGGACTGTAACCATAGGTATTGGGACGACAGAATCCTTAACGAGGTTAGGCAGACGGACTTCACGCGTCCTACCCTTCCCCCCAGTCTCCGCCACTGACGTCTCCTGTCAAACTACCCCAGAGTGTCTAATGATCTCGAGCAGCCGAAGAACGCTAAGTGTTTCCAGTCAGCCCATCTTAAATATCGAAGAGAGCCGGAATTTTTTGGTGACCACGGACTCGGGTCCAGGAATCCAGCAACAACTGCATCCTCGCCAACGGAATACCACCAGAAGATCCTCAATACTCAAAATTAGGCCAGTGCCAAGGAGAGTGAGTGCGGAATTCGTTCCACTGCATATGCGGGACACCGTGTCGTCTCGGCTCAAGAGTAGGCGGACGGATAGGCCACCACGTTTTTCTCGGACGAACGTTAACCCGTCACGAATTTCCAGCTCTTCGTCCAATAATTTGTCTCAATCATCCGGGTTTTCACGAACGCGATCTAGATCAAGGCGAAGTATTTCCAGGAGCAGGTCCAGGGACGCCTCCACAGTTGTCATTGATGTTTTACCAATTGTACCAGGTACGGACGCGTGACACATTACCGAGTCGATTCCTGGAATTATAATTGTGCGAGCTGCATGTGGTCCTATTGTACATCTTTAATGGCATTGCACAAAACATAGCCTATTGTGATTTTAGACTCCGAATCGCGGCTCGTGGGAAGAACGGGTCAGACTGAACTGGAAACTTATGGACGGGAAACTCACATACTAACTGCCAGCACATCACAAGCATTACCAGTACTTCCGGTCAGGACAAGACGCGTAACAATCGTAGCACCTGTTCGTCCAAGTCCGGCTGACATGGCGGTGGGACATTCGCGAGCGAATAGGCACTACAATTACCAGTATGCTCCTCGGGATATAGAACACCGGAGATATTTTGATAGAACTGCACATTTTAGAAGACGGAATTAAAATCAAATATTGACAAAAAACAAATCGTTTGACTTGTTAAATAGTAATTGGAATACACATAGGTACTTGTGTAGGTGGTTGAATACCAATTCGTCGAATTACAGACCAAAGTTTGCGCCAATTCGTAGAATGCTACAAAGGAATATTTCAGGCATACGACATTTGTAGACGACGACGTCTTTGATTGCTGACAGATGCTGAGATGTATCAGGAATCAGGAAGCTAGTTGACTTGACAGGTGAAGACGAAATCAGTCCATGTTTCAAAGAGCGTCCGGTAAGAAATCAGGAGATGAAATCGATCTTTAGCATTTTGTTTGTGCTCCTGTTTAGATGCGGAGCCTTTAGAGATGCAGCCTAATATTGAGCATTGAGCTGGCTTGAGTTGACACAAAAAAAAACACTTTCACTTTTTGTCCAGGAGAAAGCTGCCTATTTGCTGACTTGACTTGACTTCAGCAATGGAGAAAATTCGCCCACTCCATGATATTTCCCTGTGAGCCAAAGCCATAAGGCTTACAAATATAGCGTAATATCTGTAGCATAGCATCTGCCCAGGTACTTTCTGTAAAGTAGGTTCGAAAATGTGCGTCTCGCTCAACATTGGGCTGGACTTTGGACACAAACATACAATAAATGGCTCAAGATGTCTATAATGTCATATTGAACTTCGCCTTCTGTTCCACCGGAAGAAATGAGACTCTCTTATACCTATAATGTCACATTTTCGGACATTTCACATTTGTCAATCCTGAGCTACACTGGACTGCTACTTCTTTCATCACATTTCACATTACATCATTCTGAAGATAAGTATTCGATATGGCGACAAGACCAGGTTAGAAATTCGATATTTGGACATGACCAGACCAGGTATTACATTAGAATAGACTCTCCGTTGCTATAAATCTGCTATCAGCTTACAAGATGGGGTATAAGTGCCTCTGCATATTAATATGCAGTGTAGCGTATGGAATAGTACTTTGGAAAATTTCGGAGAGCAAAAGACCCTTGAGCTATAAGAGTGTACTGTGATCCTGCAGAGAGCATTTTGCATATACCGAAAGCTTTATTGGAAAATGTATAAGTGACAGTGGGGGTAACCTGAGGATGTAGCTTGACTTGACTTTCTTCTGTCTCAAAGTGCTTTATTTACTTTTTCCCAGCTCAAAAATTTGACACAATTCAAAGATATCACATATCATTTCTAGGCATATGGCATATAGCTTAGTAGTCTATAGGTTCACTATTGTTGGTGAAGGAAGTACATTGTATCTATCTCCCAAGCCCATAAGTTTCTTCCAGAAGCAAAAAACAAATAATGCCATTCTGTCGTTAGATAAAAAACAGCTTTGAGAATTCTGTCATGAAACAACAGGGTGATTTACGTCATGAGCTCCTTTCTCCTTTCCTCTTGGCACACGAAACTTCACTTTCACATGAATACTATATCTGAATGTACCAACATTTGAGCCTTCAACATTCAACCTCTGCCACAGAACACAGAGTAAGAAAAAGAAACTTTCACCCGTGTATGATGCATGATATAGAGACGAGGTCGGCGGGTACAACTGATGGGCCTGAGCCCGTAAGTGACAGCCAGCTTAACGTTTTCCCAGTATTCTGCTCTGCCTCCGGTTTTTTTGGATTCTTATTTTTACAAAAACACACAGTTTTTTACAATTATTCAAGCGTAGGTAGGTGGATAGGTCTTATTGTTAATACCTTCCTTCAGGCTATTGTCTGCTGTATTACGCAATATTCCTGTAATTGAACCAGGTTCCACGTTCGATTTGATCTGTATAACTTACAATGCTAAAGGGTCACAGTTTTTTAGTTTACGTGTTCACGAGTCTCAGTTCAGCCCAGGCAAAATCTACAGAATAGGCTCAACGCCAACGCATTCATTCCATTAAAAGCAGTTAGCATAAGTAATTTAAAATTAGGTATGTCATGCCAGTAAATATTTTGCATGCACTGTGTGCTGCGTTTGCTAAGCCCTACGCTTTTTAGCTTTTAGATGTCTCTGTACACACATATACTTTCACTTTATAAAAAGTTTTGAATAAATATGTTTACCGGAGTCAGTCGAGTCGAAAAAATAACTAGCAGTGTCAACAGCGGTAGACCGAAATACTGATAGGAATCCAACCTCTGCTGGTCCAGACTACCAACTAACCAGAGCGGAATTAATGACTGTAACATGAAGTATGAGGTAGAGAAAGCTGTTCCCGAGAGAACCACCCGCACAGAGTTCTGCATTTTACATTAATGAGAACTGTCAAGAAAAGTTAGTGTTTGAGGTAGTAGTCTAATTTCCGTTTGTCGGACGGTCGGACTCTGGTTTGTTGGATTCGAGCATATAGTACTCGTAGGTACATAATGTTTAGAGTACACACATGAACTCGGTAGGCAGGTATTCAACCATTGAGCATATTTACAGAGTGAAAGTTAGGCAGAGTGATCAGTGGTGGGAGAAAGTTCGGGGCAGGAAGAAAGTCCAGACTAATGAATCATTCACCGCGTAGTACTACTCCTTAGTTGTCAACTATAACCAAATGACACATTTGTCTCTCACGTGCGGCCTTCCGCTCCGAAAACGTCTCCGCATCGGAGCTGTACTCGGTATTGTAAGTTCCCTGCACAATTTGAATTATTCCCAATGCCTATGACGCTCATCTGTTATGTAATTGTAATTTGTTGGTATATTTCCTCGGGTGTGAACCCAAACATGTTCTTTGTCCTAAATTCCAGTCTAACAGCAGGAGGGCATTGTAGTATATAAATATGTAATTTCTACTACTGTATTTTCAGACCGCCTCGAGTCTCTACATAATGCTCGGTGGGACTATTGTAACGAAAATCAGTACGCGGGGTCCTCAGGAGCAGCGGGAGGAAGTTTGTGTCTACGACCACTATACTGTGTACAAAGGGAACGGTGAGTAAAGTCAGTGTTCAACTTAAGGTTAGATTACCAAAATGAAACTCCCGCTGACTTATACAATAACACCCACATAGATTTCTAGCTAAGTAAATTCTTCGTTAAACAAAAAACAAAAGTTTTGTCAACAATGTTGGTTTTAAGGTGTAAGGCTTGTTTAGAACCAAACCGAACAAAATTGAATGACGCGTGTTACCGGCTTAATCAATGCGAACCGCATATTATTGTTTTCGTGTCGAATCTTCAATTTTACCACATTAAAGTTAATCCATGCATAAAGCTTTCCAACGAAGTATCCCACGGATATTTTCAGCGTTAATGATGAACACTATCCAGATCCAGAATACGGTTTGACGTATTGTGGCCATATGCGGTTTTTACATCTAACAAGAATCAAAATTTAGTATTACATACAGCCCTTAGTCAAAATTTCATCATAATCTAGGGCTGCAGACAGCCTACATCTTGGGAATATGAGGATCTGAGCTCATTTTAATTATCGTGGAATTGGGTTGTCAAGATTAAGAGGCCTTGTCTGGATTCATCAAACGTAACAGTAGTCTTCTGTTCCATTAGATTTTAATATGGAACCTAGAAAGTTATAGTACCTGCCTCTTCCTACGTAAATGTGCCAGTAGTACTATAGTAAATATTTGTACACGATTTTCTACACCTACAACAACAGGATGTACGTCGAGGGCCTTTGGCAGAATGTAAATCTGAACAGGAATTTCAACGAATTAGAACGGTGCTCTCAAGTTTTTAATTTAATCGGGTAAAAGCTTATACTAACACTATACAGAGTTGTGTCCTTCGAAAGCTTTCACTTCCTAATTCATTGCAAGATCTAAGGGTCTGCTCTCAGCCTGCAAGTTGTTAAATTTGTAATTAATTAATGAAGGCCTTTGACTCTGCACGCGTCTCTGCTTGGATAATTAATTTTTTTTTAAATGTCAAATGACAATTAGCATAGGCACTAAAACAACACTATAATATACACAATGCACATGTATGTATGTCGTTATCCTGGGCTGGCTGGTCCGAATCCCAAATCTAATCATTGCCTTTCTTTCAACTGTCGTCGTGATCTTTGAAATTACCTCTATACTTCTTGGTACTTCCAGATCAACTTCTGATGACACTGACAGTGAGTCTTATGGTCCTTAGTTTCATCCAAGTGGTTTCCGACGTAATCCTGTTCCAAGTGTCTTTGAAGGTAATGCCTGTTGCAAGGTCTCTGGAGTGTACAGTAGAGCTCTTTCAAATTGGGAGTGAGATTTTAGAGTTCAACGGCGCTTTCGGTCGGTCGATCGTCCATGATCAATTGGAAATCGGCCGTTAGACCATCCCAATATCTCATGTTCACAAAAGCATACAATTTTAGAAATTCGTATCAAATGGATGTCATTTAATGGCTCCGCTGAAAATGCCGAAACTTGGCGACAATTCTAATTTGCCCAAGTTTCGTCCACAAATAAACTCAAAAACGCCTAACCTAACCTAACCGAACTTGTGAAAATTAGAATCGCTGAAAAATTGTTTTGTAGGAACACGTTTGGCGACAAGTTTCAGAATTTTTGTCGGCACTTTTAATAATTAAGCCATATCAAACAATTGACTATTGACATCGTTGCGTTATTGACAGTGTCATGTCATAATGTACCACAAATACAGTATCTAGATACGTATTTCAAATTGTGCCCAAATAATACAATTCCAAATTGCCGAGTTTAATAAGCCGAACCCTGTTGACGTGAAACTGTGTATAAAATTCCAAATCGTTTTTTCAGATGCTGGGAAACGGGCGGAGAAAGTTGGTTTGGATTTTATTCTTTACCGATATTCTTCTGTGGACCTCGAGTCTTCTCTGTTTCGTGATTATCTTCACGGGAAGTGGATTACTGCTTCTCGTCATTTTCTTGGGCGGAACTTCCATTCGTACCTATAGCCTCTACCTCATCCATTCCCTCATCCATCAGCTCACCAAACCCACCGACTCGGCTCAAACTGATCTTAATGCTTGAACCATTTCAAGAACCAAATTAATAGCATTATAAAAAGACATTAATAAAGCTGTGCCGACTTCTCGACCTTCTCAGCGTTGAGTTGATTTACTGCCACGTGCACCCTATTTTACTATCAAAAACGATTAAGGTTGTTTGATGAATCCGCGAGGCCTAAAACCTGTGAAAGGATTCAGTCTCCCAATCACCCAAGGTTTACAAGTTGGCCCCCATCTGACAAGTCCTATAATCCACATCCGTACCTCGCCACAGGCCATTCATTTCATCTGCGGGCCGGGTTGCCAATACCCGGACCCACCTTCCTACCCGGTTGTCACGCGGCTGAATTATCATCCGACACGTCTTTTAGTCCTTGGGCGTTTGTGTCCTGGGATAGCCGAAACTTGACAGCTCGGGTTCGGATGATATTCGCCCGGGACCAAATAACGTGCTGACTTTGAAGGGAACAAGGATACACGCGTATACAATCTGAACCGTTATTTTATTTATATTGTATTTTCGGAATCCATTCAATGCACGCTCGCTGCCTAATTAGAGTGGGCGATGTTGATGAGGTTCACGGTTCACGGGCCAATTAGCGAGCGTACAATACAATTAATTATTAGTTGACGCTCCCTGCCTGAGGTGACGCATTCCTTCCTTTGAATATGAAACATGGAAATTACAATGACCGAGAACGAGGTTTCTATACACCCCAAATTAATTGACATTCAGATTGAAAGGTCTTGCTCGACCTCCAAGTGAACAGCCTTGCATATCGTGACATATATAATGTATAAAAGACGACTTGACAGATCCACACTTTTTCCGGGGTCACTTCGAGGTTCAAGTCATGCATGCAGGAATCTAAGAAGATCGGATTTACCAAAGGATTTAGTGGGAGTTGACAACGATTTCATGCTAAAGTTCACAAAACCGCAAACCAACCCAAAATTTCAATTACAGTGCACACTAACTTGTATTGTACTTCCCTTGAACCCGCTGGCGTCATATATTGGTAAGCCATATGGATCAAATGAGGCATAACTTGAGTATTTAACTAAGACTTCGTAAACAGGCCCGACAATGTAACAAAACACTGTCAATTAATACGGTTCAGTGGGATTTGTGGCTTAAGGCTTAGGAATGATGAAGTGAAGTTCAGGGAGAAAGTAAGTTTGAGTTCAGTAACCAGGGTTGTGCAACCGCTGATCTGAGTATGGGGTTTTAGGAATGGAGCTGATGAGGTTTGGTGTTTTGTTTTGTTTAGAATGGATTCTCACGAAGATTTACTTCCACATCAGGTCAGTAGCAGGTGATTTGAGCATGATGCTTTCACCGAGCTGGCTTGTGAAGAGATTGGAGAAAGTATCCAAAGCTTTCACTCTGGACAATTCGGCTAGAGTCCATTCAACTTGGTCATTGCCGCTTTGTTTGCCTTATTTGCATTTTCCAGGAACGTGGACGTGTACATGCATATTCGACTGATTTTTTTAGATTCGCTCGTATCAACTACGGGTATGTACAGGGTGACGCTAAATGTTTTTCTCCCCTCCTTGGTCATACTTCCAAACATTGTACAACGACATGACATATGATATATCAAATCAAAGTAAATTTTATGTTTAATCTAGTGGTGGAATAATATTTAGATTTAAGCGCAAGAGAGAGAAAGCGAGCGGCTCAGCGAGGCTCATCTCGCTCTTTCTCACAGAGACAGAGCAAAATCTGGCTCGGAGATCGCGACCGTGCGCGGCTTCAGGTTCCGTGAGATTTGAACGTTTCAAGTGTTGAAACAAAGCTATAAATGATATCATTATTGACCCAGGTATGTTGGTGAAGGCTTTGGATCAATTTTTCATCGATTTAAATATTGAGCAAATTATGCTGGAGCATTTAAACAGCTGAAAGAGCGGAAATTCGACCTTTTTCACTATATAGAATTAGACCGCAACTATCCGTGGCCAAAGTGTCCGCAAACGAGGATTGGATTGGAGCCTCTGGTCAGAGCTCAGAAATGCGTGTGGGTTGTTGGGTAGGAAGATTAATCTGAACTTTCTCTTGGTGGTGAAAGCCAAGGAATGGGAGTTGATGCTGGTCTCCTGCATAAGTGTCAGCAACAGGAGAGCTGTCAATTTAATTTCTCAAGTTTCTCCGGGGAGAAAGTCGGCACGGAGCCGGAGACACTGCTTGGTTGAACACGCTTTTCCTCCAAACAGCTAACGGACTTTTGTTAGTGCGGTAATGAAAACCGACATTTCTTGACGTCCGCATTCTTCAATGAACGTGGACTGTGTACTGTACTCAACCTGGGTGATGGTGGTTGGTTGCTGGTTCGGGTTCGGGTGACAGAGTATTGTAATTTGTCACCGAGCATTATTTACGCCTCGACTACTGCTTGGATAAATTCAAATGCACAAACTAATCCTAATGTCATCTTCATTCTCCGTAGAATTCCTAGCCAAATTTAAATTATGGACGCGTGTCGTGTATGGTATTTTAAACTTGAAGTTTAGAAAATTCTAAAATTAGGATGGAAAAATTCGTCACATGGAATCCCAAAGGTCAACGAATGAATACAAAGCAAGGCAGATTTGTCAATCCCTTAAAGTTTTCGCTTGGATTGGAATTATTCAACCGTAATAAGCAATCAGACATCTGACACTCCGCGTCGAAAAGTTAGAATTACACACAGAATAATTTATTAAATATACACGTTTTCTGTTCATAATTCCATCACATCTTACACCGTAATAACATGTTAAAGTTAAACCTTACATTCATCACATAGTTAGTTCCTTGTTATAAGTTTTTCCAAAGTTTCTTTTACTAGACACCATTTGAAAAATAAGTGTTCAAATAAGCACCTTGAACATTCCGTCAAAGATTCTAAAAGTAGTTTCGAACTTAAATACGTACCTTATGTACGACGGAATATGAGCAGGTGTATAAATAGACTTTCTCGGTTGGGTATATACGTACTTTCTTGTGTCCTTTTTAAAAATTTAATCCTGAGCAGAGTAGAGACATCAAAAGAGTTTTGGATAGTATTTCCTAACGTTTTTAACAAGATTCACAATCAAAAAGAAACTCTTTTTAATAGACTTACCTATGTAATATGTATTATGCATAGTGAAAGTTGAACTTTGTTCATTACAAAAAGTGGCTCACTCGGCATGGGCTGAAAATTCTACTTTGACAAACACAGTTCACTCCATCTGATTAAATCACACGTGTACTGTAGCCTAGAAAATTGGTAGGTAATGAGTTCAAGGAACTTTCTTTCTCCCATTGTGCCACCGACGTTTGGGCAATATGCCCAAAAAAAGACGAAATGAAAACTCGTTTTCGCACTACACTACTCTTACATGATACAAAGAAGAAGAAGAGTCGTTAATTGGATTCGTTTCGGAGTATAGACACATTCGACACGGAGAAAGTTACTACATATACTACTGTACATAACACGGATTACAAATGCATACTACCTATGCAATTTATGCAATTATTTATATAAACACGTCCTATTTTTAACCGTCTCGCTATCGCAATCAAAATCGGGAATGCACAAGAATTAGGAATAAACAAATGTTGCGAAACATTTAGGTATCTTTTTCGTATCAATATTTTTCAGCCCTAATTTAAACAATTTTTGCCCTAAACCAAAATCGGTATTTCAGATCGCTTATTGATTTTATTGAAATTAGTTCCGTGATTTATGCTAAGAAAGGTAAGGATAGGTTAGACTAAGTGTATTCAGGTTAGGTTAGGTTTAAATAGCTGAATACAGATAAAGACGTCGTTTTTAGGACAAAACTTGTCAAAAAGTTTAGGGCAAAACTTGTTTAAATTAGGGCACTTAAATTGATAGTACCTATCTTTATCAGGGACCGTAGGTACAGGGTACTTAAATCAGAAAAAATCACGAATGGAATGCACTGCACAAGGATCAGGATCAGGTACTTGGATTAATTAATAGTAGCTCGTTTTGACAATGTCGTTTTTGGGACAGTGTGAAGTCCAAATTTTTGTAAATTCCAAATTCTGGGTTTCCCGATTTTGACGAGACGGTAGATTGATACGTTACAACATTAAATTGACCTATTCTGTGACATGGATATCTATATAGGTATAACATATATTAGCTTATCGTTGCGAATACTGGCAGAATTCCAGGGTGCTAATTCTCAAACCTTAATTTCAACCTAGACTGACTTGACTAACCTAACAGGATTAACGAAATATCTCGCCTTCACGCATCCGTCCAGCCAGACTTATTGTTACACGGACGACTGAATGGATTCCTCTATGACGAAGCTGTTAGAGTAAATTACATCCAGTCTGTTGGTTCCCAGCATTCAAAATCCTGGTTTCCCCATTTCTCTGACTGATATGTATGATATTTTGTATGCAGAGCTATGTAGGATGATTATATGTAGCCTCTCCCTCCGCTTTGCCTCCTACGAAGAAACATCTGTCAGAAATGCATTAGGTAGATGCTATTTTGGAGAAAATACTTTCACTTTCTTTCGTTTTTGTGGCACCGACTTTTTTAGGCTAAAGTCAACATTCCTATGTAGTATCCTCGTGCTGGATTCTGGGTTGAGTAAAAAAACCGAGATTCTTACACAGATGAGTTTCATGAATATTCCGTCTGGAATGTAATCCATTTTCCGGACTCTTCAAGCTTCACAAAATGTACCACGAAACACGAAGTATATTTATGATCCCATGCAGCTCTGGAATATCAATTTGACTAAACAAGACTAAACCAAAATAGCAATGCAGTTTTAGTGCTCTTGTCGTTTAGATATTTCTAGGTATTAGCTGTACGTACAGATATTTCAGTAGCAAATCTCAAAGCGTACTTACAGGCCTGAAAAATTGTTTACTTTCTCCAACGACTTGTGCATACATACATCTGTCTCTCGGCGCGGGGAATGATTCTAGCTTATTAAATTTTAATAAGAAATGCCATTCTAATTGAGGGTTAGTTGGAGAAAGCCTAGAGCGATGAATTTGCGAGATAAGCTCTATTCCTGTAAATCCGTGCCTTGAACATAGGGGACTGGGTATGAGAGTGTGATCCTCCGATTTTTCTCCGGCAGAGGCTGAGGAAGACTCTGCGGAACTTGACATTGAGGAATCCGTAGAGAACGGGGTTGAGACAGGAATTGGAGGAGCCGAGCCATTGGGCAATTGGGGCCAGGAGTGCCACAACCTCATCTTCCGCCGGACTCGGCGTTGGTCCCAATTTCACCCGCGTGAAGATGCAATAGAGTGGGAGCCAGCTGATGGCGAAGACTGTGACCACCACCAAGACTGTCTTGAGAACGCTCACCTGGTCAAAGTGCCGTTAAGTTATTTTACTGTTCTGAATCGACGTCGCTACCGCTACGAATTGTCGCTCATATGAATCGCTCCCACTATGACATGTCGCGCTAATTATCAGCCCTGAATTCCACTGACCTTACCTTAGATCTTTGATGAATGAGGTCCATGTGGGAGAGCTGGGCAGAAGAAAAGGAGTCCGCATCGGACGGAATGTAGCGTCTCCAAACTCGAAGCCAAATGAAGAAGTAACAGGCGGAAACGAGGCTTAGCGGAAGAAGGTAACAGATCAGTAAATTCCCTACCACAAAGTACAGATTTGAACTCAAACCCTCTGGCCAGATCTCAATGCAAAATGCCATTTCCGGATGCTCCGGAATATTTTTGGTAATGTTGAAGAAGAGAGCCCACGGGAGCATTACAATGGCTGCAAAGACCCAAATTCCACAGATGCAGACCCGGGTCACGCATCGGCTCACCTGACTCCGTAACGGAAACCATACTGCAAGAAATCTGGAAAAGGACCAAATAATATACAAAATTGGTATATTTCTAATAAGTACCTATTTCAGTCTTTAATGTTTCGTGCGGATTTGCATTACCTAACTCAGTCATATATTGAGTGTCATATTTATTTCTGAATGCAGCACCCTACACTCGATGCAATAACGTGAGTTACGATTTGCTGATCTGGGAGAATGGCCTAGTTATCAGAGTATTTTCATACTTTTTCAAAGTTTAGAGCAATAGTACGTACGACCAACTGCAACTAGGTCACCCACAACTCAACCACATAGAGAAATAAATTCTAATTGTTTTTTAGATTTCTCTATCAGTAATCTCTAAAGTTCTTTGTCCTTGTAACCATTGATGGTAAACACAAATTGGATTACTGGAAAACCAGAGTAGGTTAGAGCAGTGGCATGGCATTTAGCCAACTAGACTACTTCTGTATGCATCTATACTTATATATATATGTGCACACGTCTTGGTCTGATTAGCCAGATATGCCTCCAGAAACTTCAATGTAGAGCTGTGAGTGAGTGGGTCATGGCGGATTCTCGGGCGACAAAGGAATTAAATTGGATGAGATTAAAATTCAATGTAGCATAAACCGGGTACAGGATTTCATGCACAAAGTGAAAGCGAATTCTGTTCCAGTTGACGCCTTCTTTTGCAGCTTTCTGTCTTCGAGGAGCCTCCGAGCTCACGGCTGTACATACTTATTAGCATTCTAATGCTAGGTACGCTGGCTACCTTGTTATCCTATTGTTCATTGCTCAGCTTATGGTTTCTAAATACCTCGTGCCGCATGTCAAATACGCTGAGACCATTGTCAATTGTGACTGGGTTTTGTGTACGTAGATTAATTATAATAAATTCCGTATGATTTAATTGAATCTAGCTCACTATGCATAAGTCTTAGTATAAGCCACAGACAAAGCAGTTGTATTTCACGAACCTGGCTATTCCATGAAATTGTACTTAAATTCAACAGAACATACAAGTTTAAGCCGGCGTGAAGTTTATGAAGAGAATAATTTGAATTGGCTTATTATTAAAAGTGACGACAAAAATGCTGAAACTTGCCTTCAAACGTGTTCCTGTATTAACTATGTTTTAGTATAGGCGTTAGACATTTTAAAGTTTATTTCTCGCCGAACTTGTTCAAATTAGAATTGCAGCAGTTTCAGTATTTTTCTCGGGCAAGTTTCAGCATTTTTGGCGGAGCAATTAAATGCCACCCAACTAAATTCAATTATTGGTGGTTTAATTTACAATGTTTGTCAAACCTCATCAATAATATGATGTGACAAGGAATGTACATGTACGTTAACCGGGATACTGCCAAACCAATCTAACAATATTTGCTGTTCCAATTCAATTTCTATAACAATTCGCAAAATGTACTTATATAAAAGTCCTCGAAAAGTTCGACTTGATCTTCCAGGAACATTCAGAACATTCAATTCAGAACAGAAGTGTACATATGCATGCATATTATAAGTCGTGATTGGAATGGAATTAATGAGCTTAAGCCCACTGGAGCCAATAAATGCGGACTTTCACTTTATTATTACTCCGTAGTATTATAGAAATAGATATCTAATGAATTCAGAGCCTTATGTTTGGTATTTTCCTCGCTAAGTAGTTCGTCTGCGGAGTCGGAAATAGATACTCAAGTGCATAGTGTGTAGTAATGAGAAAGGGAAAACTTGGGTGAAAGCAGGCGAGCTCATCAGGAATCTGGGTTGGGAACTGGTGGGTGGGGGGGCTATATGAAGTAGGTACTGGAAATTCAGAAGTTAAATCTTTTTTCGACGATCGAACAACTAATTCCCATTTCCATTTACCTCCTGTCTCTCATCCCATCCCATGGCCACCAAAAGAGATTGAGCCGAGATTACTGAAACAAGGAGAAAGTCGGCTCAAAGTATTCTATTACCTTTCATGTTGCTCTAGTGCCCTTGTTTTTCAATTAAAGGTCTTTGTCTCAACGTTAAATACGTGGGTAATGTAGTTGCCCACTCCGACGACCCACGCACTCACTCACACAAACAATAGGTATAAGGCTTCATCCTGGGACAATTCAGCTACTTGGAACCACTGTTGTGGCAATTGTAGCCTACTTAATAAGATTAGCGAAATTCTCAGAGCATTATGTAACCTGTAACCGCCACAGTTCTTAAATGATAGAATTCTAGCGGTGTCACGCTACTTGTAGCTGTAAGTCGAGTTTAGGTTACGTGACCATTCGTCAACGCCAAAAAACCGAGCCGGTTTTGTTACCGGGTATTGGGACTATTTGGGAACTTGGCTGTTTAGGGGTGCCGTCAATAGGCACAGAAAGTTCAAAATCGCAGCGCACTCCAAATCGCAGCGCACTCCAAATCGCAGCGCACTCCAAATCGCAGCGTACTCCAAATCGCAGCACCGTCATAATCGAAGCTATCAAAATCGCATAAAGTTCAAAATCGCAGCACTGGTACGAATAAATAGTAATTTTAAATATGGTTTGGTTTGGCTAGGTTTCTGGCACTAACAAATTGTACACTACCGCTGCGATTTTGAATGCTGCGTGTATTATAGCGCTGCGATTTTGAATGCGGCGACTATGACGGTGTGGCGATTTGCAGTGTGCAGCATTTTTAAATACTGCAATTATAGACCCAACCCGCTGTTTAGATAATTGATTATTTGGGTTTTAGCTATTATAACTTAGAAGTATTACATTGAACGCGAATCTTAATATTTGCATAAATCAAGCGACATAGCCGTAGAATAATTCTAACCCAAAACTGAAAAGTCGGCCCTGGAAACCCGTTTTTAAACCTGTGCTATTAGTTCCGGCCCAATTGTCGGGTTACCAAGTTTGTTTGATGTGCGTTACGTTAAAATAAGGCATGTATGTAACAGTAGGCGGCGAATAATTTCGTTCACAAAAGAGCCCCTTATTTACATCGCCTTTGATCTCGACGACTGAATGTGAATAACAGGTTAAATTAGAATTTGTTGCGTCGATTAAAGGAATGAATATCTGAACAAGGAAATGAGAATGAAATTGGAGAAAGAAAAGTGATTAAATCTGGAGAGACTCCACTTACCTGTCAACTGAAATTGCGACGAGGGAGTAGACCGAGGCACACACCGACACTCCCTGTACATACGGCACTGTTTTGCACAGAAACCAGCCCAGGACCCAGGCTATACGACATCAACGCAGGAAGTCAAAATGAAGTTCAGAATAATTAATTTCGTATAATCAAGCTCATTCTGCTCTTTGTAATCTTATCTCGAAATAGATCATCGGTAAATTAGGCATCAATTATGCATGCACGCCCCCGAATTCGGAAGAGTTAATTGCGTCAATTACTTGTCATGAAGACATTAATAGCCAATCGCCAATTTGTATTACAGCATACAGCTATAATTCTCCAATTGAAATATATATAATTTAGTCGACTTGAAATATCCCTAAATCCCCCTCTGACTGAATTGGAGTCGTTTCTGCATTCTGCCAGTATTGAATCAGGTTCACGAATATGCATTGGGGTTCGTAATGGAATTTTCAGAAGATTTAACTTTCTCTCCGAGACTTCATTCAATAAGTAAAAGCGGATTATGTGGCAGTGTGGCAGAAATCATTAAAGACTTTCCAATTGGTAAAAGCCATACAGTGAAAACTTCGATCAGATTCTAATTCTAGTTCGAATTACAATACGAAATTAGAATTTTGTAACAATTATTCGAAGTAGTTAAGTAACTCAATTTCAAGCTATTTCAGGCAGCGCATGACCATGATTGATTCGCGAATGACGCTAACTTTATTAAAACAATAGCGAATCCCAAAATCGAGGCAATATGATAATTCTGTAAAACCAAATTCACTTACGGACATAAATATTGGAGATTAGTGTTGAGGGAATACAAATAATCACAATCAGAAGATCCGCGGCCGCCAAGCTAGCAATATACAAATTAGTTTTGGTCTGCATCCTTGGGGTACGGAATATAACGTAAATCACGGCCACGTTCCCAACAAAGCCAACACAGAAGACGATGAGGTAAGCGACCACGAGGAGGGTAGTAGGCCAGACGTGATGTCGAAAGAGAGCAGAGTCCGGGTCAAGGACCATGTCAGGTAGTTGCTGAGTATCCATAGTGGGCAGGAGGTGTCCGGTGGACGACGGTGAGTGCGGTGATTGTTGGTCGGGTAGAAGGAGCAGGAGACCTGGCTCGGGAGACTCCTGTACGCTCATGGCTCCAAAGAGAAAGTGAACTTTCACTCACCGGAAACTCGAGTTGCCCTTCCTAAAAACCACCAAAATCTCAGCTCCAGACTCTCATCAAATCCTTTCGAGCACACAACCTGCCTTCTATCATCCCCCATACCACAGCATCTGCTATTGTAAATTCGTAAAAGGATACCAGGCGCAAACTAAGCACGATCGAATTTTTTAGTAAATTTATCCTACTCGGACGCCGCAGGCTAGAATGGGTTAGGCTAAGGCTAAACTTACCTGGAATTAATAAAATATTGTTTATTCGTGAAAGCCACAAGCCGACTTTCTTTCATCATCCTACATCCGGAAGAGTAACACAATAAAAAACGTGAGTCAGTGAGTGCCTGTGCCTTGATCTTCATCCAACCCAGGCATACAAAGAAATTCATGTATTTAACTATTCTAATTTCATATATATCTGTGCAAGGTTACCTGGGAAATCTGTACTAAAATGTGGGACAAGTTTTACACATAGCGTGTTGAAGAAGAAAAGATTAGTTTCTTTTAACACGATCTTGAGTATGATTAAAAAAGTTAGTTCAACTACTTACTAATAAAAAATAGTTTTTGTCAAGAAGCCGGTACCACTCCGTGGATCCAAAAGTTTCAGAGAAAGTCGTATAGGAAATATGGAGCAATAGAAGGTGTGTTACAAGTTACAATACTGAATCCAGGCCTGCCTGTACTGCAACTGCACAATTCAGCAAAATAAAAATAACGGTAGGTGGACAGTGGACAGCAGTTGGAACGATAACTAAATATTATGTAATAGCCATGTCTTGTACTTGAAATCTTTACAACTTTACCTAACGGCATCACAAACGAAATATTTATGTATTCCAGGAGAGTTTCGATGTACAGATTTTAATGCCGGGATTCAAGATTACCTTATTCGTACTTCTATTAAGCATCGCATTATGCCATGGAAATGTGACAGTTGCAACGTCGACGGCTGTAACAGTTGCAACGTCGACGGCTGTGATAGTTACACCCACGACGGCTGTGACAGTTGCACCCACGACGACACCTCGAAATAATGATACTACCAGTAAAGTCGATGTTGGAACAAGCCAAATACCCCAAAAGCGTGCACCAGTGAAAACAAAGAAACCCAAAGAACCCGAAGTGGCCGAATTCGGGCTCATCGTCCAAGTGACCGCGGAGCTAATTAAAGGCACGTCCATTATTAACTCATCGCGACTCGAGAAAATCCGTGTCTATCCCCGAATCCAGAGTACGAAGTATCCCGATGGGAAGACCTGTGACAGGGGTCAAGATCCATGGAACAAGACAGAAGTCAAAGAAATTTTGAAACTAGCCAATAAACTTGACAAAGTGAAAGATAACGCTCATGGAGCCAAAGCTGCCATCCTCAAGCTCACAGCCGGTCAGCAACAAACATTGAATGAAGGAGCGTCTCGGAAATATGGTAAAAATTGTGCTAACAAGAACGGGAAATGTTACTACCATGCAAGTCTAAATAGTTTCATCTGCCGGTCGTCAATCCTTCAACCTCAACCAATGTTAATTCTCATCGCATTGATTTTTTCATTGTACATATCTTGCCTTTTATCTATTCGGTCATTATTAGGTTCGTCCAGCACTAACAAATAATATGCATATGAACTTTATTATGGAAACATATACGTTACTTTGATTTTATTATCAGATTCTGTTTAATAAATTGTATTTATTACAAAATGTCCTAAATTAGTACCCGTTTCAAGGGTCAAGCAGCATTTGTCATGAGTTCTGCTGATTTCTGATACTGTCGTCGGTGCAATGTGAGGCACAGACAGTTTTGATTCGATTTCTAGTACTTATGTGTGTGGTAAATAAAACAAACAATTATTTAGAAATTTTTAGCAAAGTGTAAAGGGGAGTGGAACTCGTTTATAGTAACCTCGGTTATAATAAGGATTGTAATGTTAGAATTCGGATATCTCAAATATCTTAAATGCTTTAGAAAAAACCTTCCGCTATGCTATGCCGAGGCCATGCCATCACGCGTGAATAAATAACTAGGTTTATAGTAAAAACTCAGTTATAGTAACATTTTTAGCCCCAAAACGGTGTCTCACGTCAGATTTACTATAAACGAGTTCCACTGATGTGATGACTGATAACTGAGAGCTAGAAGCTGGACGAAAGCGGGGCGGCAATATTTCAGAACTGGTGAAGGCCACTCCACGCTGTTCTGTTGTTCTACATTTAACATTGAAAATCTAGATATATTAAAATATTTTGTAGTTTAATTAAAGTAGAATAGAAAACCACATTTTTCGTAGGTATAACATAATATAACGTGAGCGTTGATCGTAATCGCTCGTGTCGTGAACGTGATTAATTATCTCTGCCGTGACCCTGCAACCTGACCACTGACCGCCTATCGGAGTAATCCATAATCGGAGTCTCATGTAATCCAGGTACCAGGACTACTTCCGGTTAGCGCCCCCAATGAGGTCAGATGTCAGAGGTAGAGTTTCGTAATCTGTGAAGCCGAAGCCAGGTTTGTCCATTTTTGGTACGTACAAAATCAAAAGTACAGTCACAGTCGTAAGTAGTCAGTAGTGGCGTGTCATGTATACATTTTGCATCTGCAAATATATTTTAGTTGCTAGTTAAGTTGTCAATTATAAAGTACTTATAAGGTACGTACCATTTTATTGGCACCGTATATGCATTATGCAGCGAATGATCTTCGCTTGGATATTTTGGCTTTAGATGCGCGATAGACGTGTGAGATTAGTGTAAATGTAATGTTGTTACCACTCCCACTCATTTCATTGTTATTATTTGCGTTTTATTAGGTTAAGTTTCAACAAGTGACAAGGTTAGAAAAAATATGCTACTCAGCAAGAATCCCAAATCGCATCACACGATGGACGCATATAACAGTATTTATATATATATCAGTTTTAGTGTCATGAATCCAACCCTTGACTGTGACTGGATTTTATTGATAATTAAGAAAGTTTTGTCACGACAGTGGAAGTGGCTAACCCAGGTCTTTTGTAATTCTTTCTCAGGTGACTCTGGATCTTGATTTGGTGACTGAAGCCTGGAACTGACAAAAAAATGAGTGTTCTCAAAAGCACTTTTAATCCGATCAGTCAGAGAATAAAGCTGATAGGTCTACTGAGCAGGGCAGAAGAAGTTGTTCATCCCGGGTCAACAGGAACAACCACACTCTCCACGTCCCCTGCACCGAGGATAATATACCCTGAACCTAAACTTGACTCACGTCCACGTTCTGGATTTTCCTTAAATTCTTTATTCGACACTCATGCTCATCTCATTTCGTCTCATGTCAAGAAATTGAAAAAATCCGGTCATCCCGTTCTGGCCATTGCGAGGTTTGTGTAATTTGTAATTTCTTTATGAAATAAATTATTTTTAGGGTGGTATTTATTTGAGCACCGAAAATAATGGATTTGCCACCGAGAAATAATTGATTGGCACCGAAAATAATGATTGGTCCCGAAAATAATTA